>JAVJIF010015042.1:0-119229 GCA_038442645.1 Agave tequilana | reverse complement strand
GGATATTTGTATTGATTTTCATTCTCTATCTTTTACAAGAGTTTTCCCAAGTATTTTCTTTGAGTTTCTTGTTTTCCAAACACCTAGTTTTTCACACTTGAGCTATCACCTATCCTATTCTATTAGGATCATTTGTTTGTGGGAAAAAGAAAAGAAAGAGAGATTGTTTGAGGTTGTTGAGCCTCCAAGTTGTAAACCCTTTTCTTTGTTGGGTGCTCCCTCTTAGGTAGAGGTTGAGGTTTGGTTTGATCCCTCTTTGGTAGAGGTGGAGATTGGTGTTTGCTCCCTCTTGGTGAGGTGGAGTTGGTTGTTGGTTTGTATCCCTCAAGTGTGAGGTGGATTGGTTGTTGTATTGGCTACGGGCCTACCCCTCAGTTGTGAGGTGGTTGTTTGAGAGAAGAGTTTGGTACTCCTAGAGTTGTAACAAATCCTCTTCGGTAGAGGTTCCCTCGGTGGGAGATAGTGGATTGGAAATCCTACACGGTGGTGTAGGCGGGGATGTAGAGCTAGGGGCTCGAATCTCGAAACATATCTTGTCTTAGCGTTTGATCCATTGTCTCTCTAACTCTCTCTCTTTATATTGTGCAAAGCATCATTCATATCATCATATCATATTTTCTTGTGTTGAGCATTGATTCATATTGCCATATCTATTGTATGCTTGTGCCTCACTTGTACTTAATCAACAAGAGCTTCACATAGCACCTCAACCCATATCTAGGGGAATCAAGAGGAGTTAGTCCAGAGCCCTTCACGGGGAATTCGGCTACACTAGTTGATTGTACTAAGTGTGATTGCAAAATTTGCATTAGCTTCCGCATTTAGCGCACTTAGTTTTGCATTTAGTTCTAGATTAGCACTTACACCTATTCACCCCCCTCTAGGTGTGCTTTCAAACACATATTTCAAACAATTTGAACTTTTTTTGTGATATAGATATTAAGCTTTAAATCAAAATCGGTATTTTTCAAAACTTGAATTTTGAAATTAAATCTGTTTTCTTCAAAGCTTGTATAAACACAAAATATGATATAGAAACAATTTTGAAGCATATTGTGTATGGATAAAATTCAATATACATATAAAAGATATATCTATGTTTTTGTTAATAATTCAAAACTAAGTTTTGTTAAAAACAAAACTTGAAATCATGAACTAGATATACATCAAAGTAAGTTTTTAGACAATATAAACTAAACAATGTATATGGATGAATCCACTATACATATAAACCATGCAAAATTTCTTTTGATTCGATCTATTCATGAAAACCATATATGAATTCTTTGAAAATCCAAAACTAGTTAAACCGGAATCAAAAACTATTTATCTTGTGTGAGTGTTTACTTGAGCATATCAAGACTAACTATCTTTACATAAGATCTAAAAATAAAACTAAGTTAAACAAACTGAAGTCTTATTGTAGAACTCCTTCTCCAAGTCGACTCGATCCAAACACAATCCAAAGTAGCTTGATACGATCGTTGCGATGTGAGCTCTTGAATCAACACTTGTTTGCTTTAACACTTTGACTATGAATCTCTTGTTGAAGTCAAATCACTACTAAGACCTTGATCAATATCTGAAACTTATTAAACACAAGATCATTAGTAAACTAACCTTCATAAATTAGTCATCATCAAAAATAAGGCGAAAGGCCTCAGGGGTCAACAGTTGGGAATGGACCTTCGGTGTGGAGATAGCGAATTCGGTCGGGCATGAGCGCGGAGTTTGGCACATGGAGGAGAGGAGAGTTGTCGTGTGGTTGTTGGGCATTGGATGGAGATGCACGGCAAGGGGCTGCAGATTAGCAAGTTGGAAAAACAAGATGAAAGATAAGTAGTTAGGATTAGGATTATAGGATTTGTGATTAAGGGGGATTAGTTAGGATTAGATTAGTTAAGATTAGGATTTATTTGTTAGGATAAGATCTTTATATAAAGGGTTAATGATAGGAGAAGATTTATATAAGATAGATAATGGGTTTGGGTTTAATGGGTAATTGGGTATGGATTTGGTTTTGGATCAATAGTGGGTATGGGTATAGATAATGGGCAGGGGAAAGAATCAGTAATACAAACACAATATTAATAATAACAATAATAATAAATAATAATAATTAACCATGTAATAATAGTAATAAATATTAATAATAATAATTAAAATGCTAATAATATTACTCTAGTAATAATAATCAACAACAATAACACCAACACATAATAATAATATTAATGTCAATAATAATTAACAATACTACTAATAATAAAATAACCATAGCAATAGCAATAATAATTATAATCATAATGAAACACTCATTGCTAAGAATAACAATCAATAATAATAGTAATTAACAATAATATTAATAATCATAATCATAATCATATCATAAAGAAATAATATTAGTGACAAAACTACTACTAGTAATAATTAATAATAATAGTAATAGTAATTAAAAATATTAATAAGTAATAGTGGTAATAATAAATAAAGCCAACCTTAAAATCTTAAAAAAATAATTTGCATATCCTATAATAACTATAAGTCAAGTTAATTTAACAAAATGGTACGTAAAGCCAGATAAAATATTTAAAGAAATAATACATTATTATTGACTAGGAGATATTACATTCTGCCCACCTTTTAAAAATTTCGTCCTCAAAATTTCAGTGAAGTAGGAAATGATAAAAAGAATTAAAATCATAGGAGAAGATAAAAGCTTCCACGCCGCTTCTCACTGCATCATGAGTCCACCACGCTTCTGCTTCTCGCTTTGATCTCTGCTACCATATTCAATATGAAGTGACCAATTTCAAGAGATAAAAATAAGGGGAAATAGATTTGATATGAAAGATAGGAATCAAGGAGAAAATTTTAGATCGCTCTGGAAGTAGTTTGGAATCAGGAATATCAAAAGAATCAAGTGACAGATTTCCAAATGGAGGACGGTCAATTTCTAAGTAGACTTGTTATCATCGTGGGAATATTATATGTATAATGCAGTGTTAATATAACTGATCTCGGGTCACAGGTGAGAACTAGGTCCTTTTTGAGTAAACGTGACTCGATACCAAGAAAACTTTTTGTCACGCCTCGCTTCCCAAAATACGTAAAAATGGAGTCTCGACGATATATACGTGAGAAAAATACCCCACGTATACACGCTAAGCCTAAAGTAACCTGAACAAGCTATAAAAAATCTACTATAATAAATCATAATCACTGCAATAACATTTATAGATGTCCACATATGATATCATATGAAATGAGAATGAAATGACAACTGGATGCGATTAAAGAGAATTAGAAAATAGCATGAATAAAGAGAAACAAGAATACCATAATCAAATAGAAGGAAACTCTGGGTCCTCCGAAGTATACGAGCTTATCAACACCTGACCAATGAAATCAAACATCCAATCTGGATGTGCAAATCCAGAGAGTTAGAATCCTAGTGAATGTGTAAGAATAAAAGGGAAAGTGCACGTGCATATAACATGTGGGCAGATGATAAAAATATATATTGGAATAAGACTGAAATAACAAGCACAACATAAATAGACAGTAAATATGGTAGTATGTAACAGAACTATATGTCCAATCATGTCATATGTATCACCCGGTATCTATCATAGCATACATTATCAGTAATGATATTCTATATCAGAACCATATGTACAATGAGGTCGTGGGTACAATCAGGTGTCAGTGGGTACAATCAGGTGTCAGTCATAACATGTAAACGTGCATCAGGTGCATACAGTCAATATCTGTAACGGTCCCAGTCTAAATAATTTCCATTATCACAATCATCACTGGTTATCCTTAATCCAAGCGTGGGACCCATCAAGATTACAACACTTCGATTTCGGCTATCGTCAGCCTACTTATGGCTTCACAACATTTTCACTACTAGTGCATATATTTTCAAACATTGTTCCGTCAATCCGGTAATGAACACATAGCAAACCCATTACCACTCCATAAACTCCATAATATTAACAAGATCCAGGTCAAGCACAATATATTACAAAAGTTCATGGTAAGCATCAACATAGGAGTTTTACATAGTTTATCTAAAACAATATATACATAAGATATGCCAAAAGGTGAAAATAATCTCCCGCTGCCACCTATCCCGTAAGTTGCCATAAGCGGGCCCTTTGCCTTTATCCAAACCTGAAGGTGATTAATATAACAGAGTGAGCTCGACAGCTCAGTGAGTAAAACAATAAATATATGCATGACCTTTATGTATATCTATTGGAATTTATTATAAAGGTAACAATTGTAATTTATACTATTTTTGCATATTTTTAGGTATTTGCTGAAAGTCCTGACCAAAACACAGTAATTGGTCTTATTAGCCGACTTACCCTTCCTATAGTCGACTAATACTATTATTAGTTGACTTATCTTAAACTATAGTCGACTGAACTCTGTCCAAAAGATATTCATTCTCTGTGGCTGCCAGTGACTCAACTAGTCGACTACTTTTGGTATTAGTCGACTTATAAGCCATCTACAGTCGACCATGTCTTGACCAAAAGAATATGTCTACCTTCTATTTGTTGCCTGTAACTAAAGCTAATCGACTACCCTATCTTATATAGTCGACTAATCTTGGTACTAGTCGACTATCCTATCTTGTATAGTCGACTAAGGGTGATTTTCAGAGACTTACATAATAGAACCTCACATCTATAGTCGACTTGGCCCATGGGTTAGTCAACTAATCAAGTTGAATTTTGCCTATATCAGTCGACTCATCATAGAGTCTGATTAATTAACAAATTCTTATAGTTTTAACATGCATTTTCCATCTTAACCATATTAATACACTTGTTAAACATGAAGTTGGACTCCCCCTTCGGTCACCTCCGGTTAAACTCGGTCCCTTCCTCCTATACGTTATTCAACGAAATATTCTCCCCTTCATCACCTCCGGTTCAACCCGGTCCCTTCCTCCTATATATTATCGTAATATTCTCCCCTTCGGTCACCCCCGGTTCAACCCGGTCCCTTCTTCCAAGTATGCAATAATCATATCCTTCATGTAATAACAACATGCAAGGATTCATAAAGCAATGTCAACATAAATGATTTTCATGATTTCTACTTTACATGATGCCAACATTATGGAAGTCATTAACATGTATAAGTAACCACTTGCTAAGTTAACAACATGCGAGCCTTTTCAAGATAACCAACACATTATATCATCTTAATTTATGCGTAGCCGTATATATGCATAAAGTCAAGTATGATGTTTATTCATAGAATTATTTCTTCTTAAGAGGCATGTGTTTGACTATCATGTATACACAATAACATGTTGATCATGCACAATGATAAGCATACATGAGAATAACAACAACATATCACCATAGGATATAATGTACACATAAAGTCTAAACCATGCACATACATTATCGTTCATTTTCACGTCCACTTATGACTTAGCAATTCTCTATTTTATTTCAAACTTTACACTACCTATTTCATTTTCACGTCCATGGCCCATCCTCCTCTTGGAGATAATTCTTTGGTTGTAGAGGAATCAATCTGCCTCAAATTTCTGATTTCAGGACCTTTACGAACCTCTTTGTTCTTTCTGCCTCACTCTTCACCAAGGCATCAGCATACCTAGATAATTGGGTAAACCTCTGGTCGTATTGGGACACATTCATCTGACTTTGTCACAATTTCAGAAATTCTGACGCCATCTTATCTCTGGCCGTCTCTGGAATATATTTTTCAGTGAATTTATTCACTAAGAATTCTCAGGTGATTGGTTCTCTCGTGCTTTTCACACTACTTTTCACTGCCCTCCACCAGTGTTCTGCTTCCTTTTGAAACATGAAGGAAGAGAAGAATACTCTCTGCTCATCAGTGCAGTTCATTACATCTAGAACCTTTTCTATCTGGAGAAGTCATGCTTCAGCTTGTAAGGGATCCACCTCCCCTTCAAATACTGATGGTTTCATCTTCTGAAACTGTTCCAATGCTCGGTGGGAGTTCTTATCAGTCACTCTTGTCATTAACTGAGGGAGCCACTCCGGCATCACCCGTGAAGTTTCATGACTCCTCCTATCTGTACTTCTCAATCTTCATTATTGTCCATGGGGTGCACACTTCCCATTAATCTATAGTGTGACACACCGAGCAATAATGACTTATTGGGTGGTAGTTAATTTAGATCCATACGTCCTTCCTATAAGATAAGGACCTCTAGTCAACATACTTCACATATATGAAAACAATTTTAGATAAAATTCTTAGTTTCATGTAATCATTTAAGTACATCATTCAATATCACTTTCAAACAAGCAACTTACTATATATATATATATATATATATATATATATATATATATATATATATATATATATATATATATATATATATATATATATATATTTATATACATCCCAAAACGGATACAAGGATATTCCACTGATATATCTACCTTTTATGTATATCTGAACTAACCATGTGCATGCATACAAGATGTGCCAGGGCATATACAACAAAACTCCTAAGATATCCATCAACTAGCACACTAGGCTTACACAAATATATACATATCAAAAGTAATTGCTTATAAATTCATCCTTCATAGGGTAGAATCTCCCTACTCGAGTCTCCACTAATACTGCTGCTATCCTCGCTATCATCCTGCCTTCCTCATAGTCTTCCCCTGGTAATTCATCTCCTGTGCAACACTAGTCATCCAGATCATCATATAAATCCATATCGTCTTTCCATTTTTCATCCCAAAAGAGACCTCCATAAGTAAATCCTCTTCGGGTCTCTTCTTCTAATGCACCCTATCCCCTATCTCTTCTACATCAAGTGAATCCCCAACCAAACTCTCCGTATTGATAATGCTCAATTCAGGCTCATTAGATGCCTGAGACTCAATCTCTTCATGGTCTATGTGGTCTGGGTCTGCAAATATGACCTCTGGGTCGGTCTCATCAACTCATAATCCCAATCCATGGAACCTGCCATCCAACTCGCACTCGAACTATCCGAGCTAGAGACTGGCCAATATTTGTCAGAGTCTCCCATCTACATGTAAACAAGGAGTCATATCAATCTCAACCCATAAAAATAGTCTCAACATATTGCTATACAACAAGAAAGAAGTAATAAATATACACACTCTTACACTTACACTTATCCTTATTCTACCCGTAAGTTTCATGTTTCAGAATAACTTAGGTTCAATAGATAATTCAATGTATTCCCTCGTCCCAGTGTCCCATACTACTAGTAGTTGTTTCTGAGAGCCCACACCCTCAGTCAACTCACCCAAATCGGGATGTGCGGGCACCCCGATTCTGATGCGAGAAAATAATCAATTACCGTTTGACTCACGGTTAATCTGTCACATAAAACCCACTACCTAACTATAATCACATATCCATACACATTGAGCCTAATAATTTTCTATTGCCTCCTACCTCCGACTTAACCTTCTCCTTCTACCTATAACCCTTAGGCTCTGATACCAACTATAACGGTCCCAGTCTTAATAATTTTCGTTATCACAATCATCACTGGTTATCCTTAATCCAAGCGTGGGACCCATCAAGATTATAACACTTCGATTTCGGCTATCGTCAGCCTACTTATGCCTTCACAACATTTTCACTACTAGTGCATATTTTTCCAAACATTGATCCGTCAATCCGGTAAAGAACACATAGCAAACTCATTACTACTCCATAATATTAACAAGATCCAGGTCAAGCACAATATATTACAAAAGTTCATGGCAAGCATCAACATAGGAGTTTTACATAGTTTATCTAAAACAATATATACATAAGATATGCCAAAAGGTGAAAATAATCTCCCGCTGCCACTTATCCCGTAAGTTGCCATTAAGCGGGTCCTTTGCCTTTATCCAAACCTGAAGGTGATTAATATAATAGAGTGAGCTTGACAGCTCAGTGAGTAAAACAATAAACATATGCATGACCTTTATTTATGTATGTCTATTGGAATTTATTATAAAGGTAACAATTGTAATTTATACTATTTTTGCATATTTTTAGGTATTTGCTAAAAATCCTGACCATAACACAATAATTGGTCTTATTAGCTGACTTACCCTTCCTATAGTCGACTAATACTATTATTAGTCGACTTATCTTAAACTATAGTCGACTGAACTCTGTCCAAAAAGATATTCATTCTCTGTTGGTTGCCAGTGACTCAACTAGTAGACTACCCTATCTTGTATAGTCGACTACTTTGGGTATTAGTCTACTTATAAGCCATCTATAGTCGACCATGTCTTGACCAAAAGAATATGTCTACTCTCTGTTTGTTTCCTGTAACTAAAGCTAGTCGACTACCCTATCTTATATAGTCGACTAACCTTGGTACAGTCGACTACCCTATCTTGTATAGTCAACTAAGGGTGATTTCCAGAGACTTACATAACAGAACCTCACATCTATAGTCGACTTGGCCCATGGGCTAGTCAACTAATCAAGTTGAATTTTGCCTATATCCGTCGACTCATCACTGAGTCTAATTAATTAACAAATTCTTATAGTTTTAACATGCATTTTCCATCTTAACCATATTAACACACTTGTTAAACATAAAGTTGGACTCCCCCTTCGGTCACCTCCGGTTAAACCGGTCCCTTCCTCCTATACGTTATTCAACGAAATATTCTCCCCTTCGATCACCTCCGGTTCAACCCGGTCCCTTCCTCTTATACATTACCGTAATATTCTCCCCTTCGGTCACCTCCGGTTCAACCCGGTCCCTTTCTCCAAATATGTAATAATCATATCCTTCATGTAATAATAACATGCAAGGATTCATAAAGCAATGTCAATATAAATGATTTTCATGATTTCTACTTTACAAGATGCCAACATTATGGAAGTCATTAACATGTATAAGTAATCACTTGCTAAGTTAACAACATGCGAGCCTTTTCAAGATAACTAACACATTATATCATCTTAATTTATGCGTAGCCGTATATATGCATAAAGTCAAGTATGATGTTTATTTATATAACTATTTCTTCTTAAGAGGCATGTGTTTAACTATCATGTATACACAATAACATGTCGATCATGTATAATGGTAAGCATACATGAGAATGACAACAACATATCACCATAGGATATAATGTACACATAAAGTCTAAACCATGCACATGCATTATCGTTCGTTTTCACGTCCACTTATGACTTAGCAATTCTTTACTTTATTTCAAGCTTTACACTACCTATTATTACATGCATTATCGTTCGTTTTCACGTCCACTTATGACTTAGAAATTCTCTACTTTATTTCAAGCTTTACACTACCTACTATTATACTAGGGTTTGGATGTTCTACTCACCCTTGAAGAGAATATCCCCTTATCAAGCTTGGTCACCGGCTAAAATGGAGTCTACAAGGCCATAACAACATCATAATTAGTTTCTAGTTAAAACAGTATAAGATTGGTGTAGTAGGCTTAAGGATTTCTTACCTTCTTCAACCAAAATCACCCTCTAACTCGACAACCTAGGCCAGCCTTGTCTTCAAGAATTTTTCTCTAAGGTGATGTTAGATCACCACTTTTTCATGTTCTATTAGGTCTTTGGAGGAGATAAAATAGGTAAAGGAAGCCTTTCTAGTATAAAGAAAAGAAGGAAAAGATTTGTGAGGAAATGAGAGGGAGTGAGAGAGATTGAGTGAGGAAAATGGAGGGGAAAATTTTTGCGCTGCTAGCTATTTTCCCTTGGCCGGCTGAAAAAAGAAGGGAGGGGAAAGTTTTGGAGTTAGAAATGAAGAGTGAGAGAGAGAGAGAGAGAGAGAGAGAGAGAGAGAGTGTGTGTGTGTGTGTGTGTGTGTGTGTGTGTTTCCAAATGAGAATTTTCTCTTCATTTCCCCCTATTTATACTCCACTTCTCTCCATAGGATCTTGCCAAGTGGCCCCCTAACATCATCTCTCTATACCTATACCTTGCTCCCATAAGTAAGGTCCCCATCCCTCTCCCCTTCATGAAGTACTTGTACCAACAAGTATGGTGGGGGTATGGTAAAAAAAGTCAACATGCATGTATGTGTATTTAAACCCTAATACATATATACTAGTATATGTATGGTATAATGTATAGTATAAGTACCTTACATGAATACTTGTTTCCACATTACCTCCCTAAAGTACTCAAGTGTGTTAGATAGGTGATTAGTTAAGGTAAGTGTTATAATATTAGTATATTGTGAACAGTTTGTTATTATTTATTATGTTAGCAAACATCAATTGCCACATGTAATAGACGCATCCCATACTACATCTACTACACGTATCGATCAGGGTCCTAAGTTATTGAAAATGATTAGTTGGAGACATTGTCCATGGTTTAGGTGGGTCCCGTACATACCGGGACCATGGCCTAGACTCCTGGTGCTGAACCAGGCCCTACCGCAAGGTAGTCAGGTAACATGTAACAAGAACAGGAACAGGGCTAGGGTGTCAGTCACCCTACGAGAACCCTGCAGTGGAACCCTCTTTCAGTTGCGCAACCATATCCTAGATCTACCCAAAATATAGACCCTATCTCCTCCATCAATTTGCCCAATCCCAGTGTAAGTTGTTTAATGTCATGTTATTACTTCAATCAATATCCATATTATTTCGATTACTGGGATGATATGGTGACAGTAACAATATCAATGTGGTAACAATAACAATGTGGACAATATTACCGTGTAATCGGTAGGATAATAGAACAATGCATGTGTTACGGTCAGACAATATTTTCCTAATAACTTTCAGTAAAATGAATTAATACAATAACAAATTCAGATACTGCTCAACAGATAGTCTCATCTAGGACTGACCAACATCTCATCCATCTGCACTAGGATACAATAATAATTGATCCATCAACTAATAATCTCAATACAATCATCGTGAACATCAAGTATCAATTCACGTCAATGTATCTGATATGGTAAACCATCACCTCAATAAATCAATAACCAGTCATCTCATTCCTGTCGATCTACTCTAGTCCTATATATTATCAGTATATCCACCATCAAGTCACCAAGATATCAGAGTCTCACATAAACAGTCAGCTATATCTAGTCATATACTCACTATTGAATAATAGTAAGATCATCAATCAAAATCATCACATATTCTCACTTTTATAAGGATCAACCATAATATCCATATATTGAGATAACAATTCAACTGTATACAAGTCTAAACCACTAGTTTTGACCACCCCTATTGTATTTGATGTAGGTGTGAGCTCTCACACGACGTGAGGGTATTGGTGTCTTGGTGGTGGATGCGTTTGAAATGGATACTATATTGGATGCATCGCTATCAAGGATGTTTGGTGGGTGGACCACCATGTTTTGGAGACCTAGAGACTAATTCAATTGGTTTTGATAACTATCTCTATCCTCCTTATTTTGATCACATGCTTCATTGATGATTTTTAGCATGTCATGGTTTTCTGTTCATTATGTTGTAATGCAATGTTTATTAGACTAGTGATATACATATATAACATTTGAGATTCACCCATATTTATATGGTAATGCAGACAACTATTCAAGAAGAAAGAGCCGCAGAGATGAATCCAAGAAGTCCCTGTCCAAGTTGAAGTCATAATAGGATTTGAGAATTTTTTTT
Organism: Agave tequilana; assembly: GCA_038442645.1. Lineage (NCBI taxonomy): Eukaryota > Viridiplantae > Streptophyta > Magnoliopsida > Asparagales > Asparagaceae > Agave > Agave tequilana. Next base: position 107,551 of record JAVJIF010015042.1, on the reverse strand, counting down.
CTCTTTCTTTATTTTTGTTTTTTTTAGTTTCTTTATTTTGGTATTTTGAGTTTCTAAATTTAGGGATTGTAATTCTATTTGGACTAGGAGTTTGAGTTTGAGTTTGAGTTGGCCTCAATTTTGTAAAAGCCTATATAAGGCCCTATGTACCAACAATGGGCAATGAAGAATTTTGATAAATTTTATTGTGTGAGATTTAACATCTCTCATATTGTTTAAGATTACTTCCCAACCTCCTTCAAATAAATCTTAATCAAATTTAGCCTTCTTATTCCTTTCACCTGCAAATAAATCCTAGAAAAAACCAACAATTATTTTTTCCCTCTCCACAAAAAGCCATTAACAGCAAACGCCAACTCTTTGTTCTTCTTGTCTTCTTCTACAATTCATCCAAAGGAACCCAAGAAACCTCCAACAACCCACTGATCTCATCTCCTCCAACAAAATCAACGCCGCCACCTCCTCTGATGGATGCAATATAACCCATTAGCACCATCTCCGGCATCATCCTGTTGCTTCAAAGAAGAAAGAAGACACAAGTTTCAATTCAGATCCAGACCCATTATCAAAAACAGACCCGTTAGCGATCTTACTTCATTTTTGGGACGTAACTTTCACATCCGGGCTCCGATTCAGGTGATCTTGGTATTGTTATGATCGTGACGAAGAGTTCTACGTATCAGTATCAACTATGGATTAGAGATATTTCTGTAATTTTCAGTAGATAAATTTTCTTTAACACGGTCTATTTATTTGTGGGTTGACAATCATCTCTAATATTTTATCAAGTTAATCTGCTGCCACTATATTGCGAGTTTGTGTACATCTACTATCTTATATTTGCTGATTATAATATTGATTATACAGCTTTGCCTTCGTAGCTGAGTAATTGCATCAGTATATTTTAGATTTAGAAGGGTACACATGTACTTGCACATTTTGTTAAATTCATCACTTGCATTATTTGTTTTAATTATTTTTCTACCTAAAATCATAATAGTTAGTGAAACATAGTAAAATTTATTACATCATAGATTTAATTCACTCGCATACCCCGTTTCACATCATATGGACTTATACCTTTGTGATCTCACTATAGTTTAGCTAGTGTGTATACCCTAGTTCTAATAACACTTGCATTTACACTAATGATTAAATTTGTTTATCACTCATGTTTTTGATGTTTTTATGCTTCATGTTTGATTACATGTTTAGATATAACCTTCCGTTAAACTTTGTGTTTATACTTGTATAAGTAATGAGCTATACTTGATTCTTATGTTTTGGTGCCTTAATGCTCATGTGTACTCACTAGATGCATAAGTTTTTCTTAAACATATAAAGCATAGATGCATTATATAACCTAGTTTTTATGATTCTTGTATTTACACTTGTATTCTCTATTTTGTACATATTTTTGTGTTTTGCTTTATGTATTTATTTCGTCAAAACTATTAGATATACATGTCTATTCTAAGAGTCACTTGCTTTACATGCCATATATTCCATGTGGACTCATTTTATGTTTGGGATAAATATGTATGCTTTACTTTTGACAAAACATACATATACTTGAGCTTTGTGTAGTTTTGAAGAAAATTAAAGTTTTGATGATTTCTTGCCTTTGATAAAAGAATTTCATTTTGATTGAGCTTCATTGATTCATTTTCGTGTATATATTTCTTACATAACTCTTGTACACTCACCTTTATGTTTACTCATGTATTTGTTTTCATGAGCATTTATAAGCTTTATGGATTTTGAGCGTCAACTCTTGTATAATTTACATGCTTCTTGGGATATATAATTTAGTTTCATGTTTTAAAGAATCTTTAACTAGTTTTTCAAAAACTATCTTAAACTAGTTATTTATTCTTCACTAGGTAGTGTTTTCAACTATAACTATTTTCAAATCTTTATTTTTGAAAACTTCTACCTTAAAAGGGCGGTTGGTTAGGCGACAATACCTTGTATACCCTTAATATCTTTAAACATGTGCATGAATAGGTGGTAGTTTTGAGTTATACATGATTTTAATGAAAATGTGATTTTTGTATACTTATGTTTTCTCTATATGTGTATGCATCATACTTCAATAGATACTATATTGCTCTGATTGTACATACATATATATGACTTTTTGTGCTAGATTAAAAATGCTAATACATACTTTTTAAAGTAGAAATTGATTTTATGCTAAGCTTGATTCATAGTCTTAATGATAATTGGTATTCTTTACAAACTTATGGTATTTCATAAAGGGAGAGAAATTTTTTTGATTTATCTTTCAATTGGTTTTATCTTTAATTGGTATCTTACTCCCATTTTTTATAAAGAAAAATAATTTATTTTGGAAAATTCTAACATTTTTAATATTGGTATCAATAACCTTCAATTGGTATTATTTTCAAATCGGTATCTATATTGTAAAATAATTTTAGTATTTACCTAAAAAACTTGGTTTAATATTTTCTTTCAATTGGTATCTTCTATTGGTATCAATTGGTAAAAAAACATTCTGTTTCCTTTCAATTCGTTTATTTCAATTGATAGTTTTATTAGTATAAAAATATGTTTTTATTGGTATTGTTTATTTTTTCCTCACCCCTTTGTTGATGAGTGACAAAAGGGAGGAGAGAAATGTAGTGTTTATATATGCATGTTTGATTGTGTTTATGCATATATATGTTTTATGCATATTAATATACATGTATTTTATGATTTTTGCATATTCTTTATTATTATTTATTGGTATATAAGCTTATATTGCATATCTATTTGTTTATTGGTATGCATGAGTTAAAGGGGAGCTTCTATAAAGCTTATCTTTAATCCATGCATATATAACCTCAAAAGTTTTATCATCATAAAAAATGGAGAGATTGTTAGACCAAAGACTCTTCACCTTAGTTTTGATGATGACTAACTTATGAAGTTAAGTTATTAATGACCTTCTATTTATATAGTTTCAGTTATTGATCAAGATCTTAGCAAGCATTAAGCTTCAACAAAGGATTCAAAGTCAAGTTTTTGAGCTAGCACATATTGATTCAAGAGCTCGCGCGTCAAGATCGCATCTAGTACTCGGATGGAGTCAAGCTCTATGGATCGTGTTTGGATCGAGTCATCTTGGAGATGAAGATCGAAGAGAAGACTTGTATCTAGGTTTGTATAGTTTACAGTTTAGATCTTGTGTAAAGATAGATTAGTTTTTGATATGCTCAAGTATGCACACACACAAGCTTAATAGTTTTGGTTTCGGTATAACCGTTTCAGATTTTTAAGACTATATCTTTTGGTTCATGAATAGATTTCATCAAAAGTAGTTTACATGGTTTTTGTGTATATTGGAGTTCATCCATATACATTGTTTGGTTCATAATGTTTAGAAACTTACTTTGCTGTATTTCTAATTCATGATTTTAAGTTTTGTTTTTATCAAAATTTAGTTTTGGATTTAATGTCAAAAACATAGATATATCATTTATATGTGTATTGGATTCTATCCATACACACTATGCTTTAAATGTGTTTAAATATCGTGTTTTTGTATTTGAATAAGTTTTGGAAAAAACAATTTTCCATTTAAAAGTTGATTTTTGGAAAATACTGGTTTTGGATTAAAGCTTAATTTTCATGCCTCAAAAATAGTTCAACATGTTTATAATATGTGGTGATTTTTTATCATACATATTTGAATTTCAAAGGGTTAATAAGAACTTATTTTGTGAAATTTTACGTATTTTATTTGAATTTTTAGGATATTACAAGTCTAGGATTTCATCCCTAAAAATCTGGTTCTGAGGCTGCTGGCGGTCGACTAACCGGTCGATCAGACCAGACTCGGTCGACCGGTCGATCGACCGATGTGCACAAGGACATGCACCACACCTAGCCTATATGGTCGGTCGACTGTACGGTCAACCAACTAGCACTACTCAACTCTCGGGTAGGCCCGGTTGACCGACAGGCATTTTTGCCTTGGGGCCGGTCGACTGGCAGGCTCAAACGGTCAATTTTTTAACCATTGGCTGGTCAACCGAGCAGTCGACCGACAACCCATTCTGGGTAGGTTTTGACCCCAATGGCTATTTTCTCTAAAGCCCTATATATAAGGGTTCCTTTGGCCTGTTTTCGACAAGATTTCTAAGAGCTATTCTTCCAATCTTTTTTAGTGTTTCCAAAAAGTTTTCTAAAGAAGTTTTTGTGCCAAAATTCTTTATCTTTTATTGGTTTCAAATTTTTGGAAAATCAAAGAAAAACAATCCTTTGAAAAATTTGTTATGTTCTTCATTTTACATATCTATCAAGAAGTTTTTTTCAAGTGTTTTCTTTGTTATTTCTTTTCTAAAACACTTTGTTTTCTCATATACTTGAGCTATCATCTCAAATCTATCTTTAGAATCTTATTTTTGTGAGAAAATTTGTTTGTGATCTTTTGAGATCACCAAGAGTGTTTGTGACCATTGGATCACTAAGTTGTATTTCTTTTCTTTGCTTTATGCTTTGTTTAGTGCCCACCTTTTATGTAGAGGTTAGTGTTTGAGAGAGTGGAGTTGTGTACTCCTAGATTGTAATTGTAATTCTTCGGTGGAGGTCGTGCGGAAGGTCCTGTGTGAACTAGTGGAAATTCTTCTGTGTGAAGGCGGGGACGTGAGCAGTGGCTCGAACCTCAAAACTTATCCCGATTTTTTCGTTTGATCCTCTATCTCTCAACTCTCATTTCTCTTACATTGTTGTTATTATAGTTCATATTCATATACATTCTAGATATTGTTTGTGTGCCCACACTTGTGTTGAATCAAGAGAGCTTTTAAAGCACCTCAACTCTTAATTCAGAGGAATTTGGAGGAGTAGTTTCAGAGCCCTTCACAGGGAATTCGGACTCACTCTTGGTTACACATAGTGTGTTAGCAATTAAGTTTTAAATTCTGCATTATTTGTCTTAGATTAGCTACTACACCTATTCATCCTTCCTCTAGGTGTACTTTCATGTTTGAGACATCTTCCCAGTTCATAGTTGAAGATTGTTAACGAGATCAATCTAGCGAGATCTCGAAGGTATGATCCCAATCTTTGTTAAATCTATATGATTGCATGTGCTAATTTTTTTGTTCAGCTTGTATCCGCTCAAGGCGATCTCAGGAATTTTTCGCACTTTCAATTGGTATCAGAGCAAACCTTGATTGCGAGTATAGGTTGAACTTGCATGCTGTCCACGAAACCATACTGCATATACCATGTATCATATGCAGGATTGTATGTGCGAAGTTAACCATTATTTTTGCACTGTTAATTCCCTATTATGGTCGCTCAATAGTTATTTACTGTTTTATGTGATTGGATCCCACGAGGATTGTTCGTGGTTAATTGCATGGTGGATGGTTGTAAATTATTTTTTTTTTATCCATGAGATCTGTTCATGGTTATTAAAATAGAATAGAATGTAATACGCCGACCTACTGAAGATGAGATCTTCATGTCCGCAGTGGTTCTCAGAGTCCTCGGAGATAGTTCTCGGGGTCTACTCAGAGTCTACGGAGCTAGTTCCCAAGGTCTATTTGGAGTCCTCAGAGCCAGTTTCTGAAGTCTACTAAGAGTTCTTGGAGCTAGTACTCATAGTCCTCTTGGAGTCCTCAGAGTCAATTCCAGAAGTCTACTAGGAGTCCTCGGAGCTAGTTCTAGGAGTACACAAAGTTCATTTTCAGAGCCAGTTCTCAGAGTTCCTTGGTGGCCTATTAAGACGAGCTAAAATAGATTTCGACTAGGTTCTGGAAGCAGGTTGATCCCCGCGACTTGACCAGGCAAGTCGATCACCGTAATACTCTGCGAAGTGCAACAAGGAAACTCCAATCATAATAGCTGGGATCATAGCTGGGATCATATTTCTGTATTGTGATATTTACTGCTTGTTGTGGTTTGTATTGTATATCATGTGTGTTAATTTTTAGATTAGTGGTACCCTTTATAGATTAGTGGTACCCTTTATGCATGTGAATAACATGGCTTATGAGACTGACCTTAGATCACAATTATAACCCTCATTTTGGTAAAAGTACTAAGTGGTAGAGGGGTTTATTTTAGTCTCATGGTCTCCATCGCTGGTTCGTAGGTGATGTAATTGATTTTGCATGTTGGCCTTAGAGTCTTCTTCTATATCAGACAGAGTCAATTAAGGAGTCGTCAGTATAAACTTCCTCGATGAATAGTTTTAGATGGTTGGTAGTATGATGCTTTCTCTCCATTTGAGGGGTACTATACGAATTAATTGATCTGAAATTAAGTGATGGTATACACTTAGCTATAAATAACTATATAATCACCATTTGAGTCACTGTAGTTGCTTATAGGACCAAAATAATGTCAGCTATATACTTTTACTTGGCAAGGTTAAATGTCTAATTGGTGAAATCATTAGGATTTATCATGTCTAGATAAATAATGATTAGAATGACCCTCCTATCGAAGCATTCTACTCTAGGTATACTGGCTGCTTGTGAGTTCTTATATTTATTGGATGAAGGTACCAACTAAAATTTTGAATTCAAAGAAATTATTTTGCCTCTTATAATTTTTGTTAAATTATGTGATTTTCAGGATTTAAAATGGGAGGTTCTTCATTCAACCCTTTGTCAGTTATTCTAAAAAAAACACAAACTTACTAGACCTAATAATATTGACTTGAAATATAATTTAGACATGGTGTTGACTGCTGAAGAGTACAAATTTGTGCTCACTGAAATATATCCTGAGCAACCTAGTAATGAGACAACCAATGACGAAGCCCAGGCTTACCAAAAGCGAAAAAAAGCCGATGAGATGACGCAATATTACATCTTGGCTTTTATGTCAAGTGTGCTGCAACATCAGCATCAAGATATGTCTACTGTCTATGACATGGTGATGAGCCTAAAAGAAATATTTGGGGATCAAAATTGTGTTACTAGGAAAGTTGCTATAAGGGAATTAATGACATAAATATGGCTGGGACACCAGTTCGAGATCTTGTTCTGACTTAGGAGCTAAGATTGATGGGGAAACCCAGGTTGATATTGTACTCCAGTCTTTTTCAGAGTCTTTTACACAATTCGCCTGAATTACTGTAATACCCCGTTCCCAGAATACGTACTTAGTTGCGTATTCAGATTTTCGATCGTATTTTTTCGATTTACTTCCTGTATTTATTCTGTATTATGAATTCCTTATGTGACTGTTTTGTCTTGGATTTGGATTCGTGGACTCGGAGTCAGCCCTAGTCTGAACCGAAGGCCCGATCCTAGCGTATTACTCGATTTAGACATTCTGATAATTAGAACTGACCGATTTTAGTTTTAAATATCATTTTCAAATATTATATATTTTCTATGATTTTCTAGATTTTTTTGGAATTAAAATGAAAGTCTTCAAACCGGTGTCGACCAGTGCCGTTGATCGATTCCAGGATTTTTATTTCACAATCAGCTAGGAATTTCTAGAAGGTCCTTTAGGCATTATTCCTTAGAATCATATTTTCTACCTACATTCTTTTTCTGAGGATTTTATGAATTTATGAAAATTCCATCGGAGTCGGTAGGTAACTGATTCCGGGATTTTTAGCTTTAAAACTATAAAGTATTTCTTAAAACGGATTTCACTATGATTCTTAAAATATTATAATTGATTTTGGTAAATTTTACGAGTCGTTCCGAGACACTTGAATTTCGGACGATATCGGTATTTTCCGAAATGTTTTCCGTATCCTCGACTTAAACCCGGGAATCCGTGTTTTCAGTATTTTCTATTTTTAATTCCAAGAGAATATCTTCTCTTTATCATTTCTTTTCCTTTTTCCTTTTTCTTATTTTCCTTTCCTTCCTCCACAACCACAAGCTTTTCCATTTTCCAAAATTCCAATCCTTATTCCAATTTTTCCTCTCCACTCACTTCCACCAACCTCCACCATTAATGCCCTTTTTCTCTCTCTCTCCCATGGCCGGCCAAGTGGCCAAGAGAGGGACACCTCTCCTCCCCTCCACTTTGCAAAAAGCCCCCTCTCATCTACATTAATTTCACCTCCTTTATAAAATCAAAATCATATATAAATCATTCCTTTTCATTTTTCTCTCTTTTTCTTCACTTCACCAAAGCTTTAGCCTCCACCAAGAGAAGCCTTCACCCTCACCAAATCCTCCTCCATCTCAACCTCAACCACCTACCTCCAAAGCACCACCAAGGTCATCTTCTCCATCTTCAACCCCAACTACTTTGGATTTGGGATCGTGTCCGATATCGCCGTGGATCATCTTGGTGCTATCGCCGACCACGATCTTTTCAAGCTTCTCATAACCATTCCAAGTGAGTATTTTTACTCACCAAGACTCATACAAACCTTAGTATGTTTATGCTTCCATATCTTGTACAATTGTGTCTTCAAAATCATATTTTTAACCCTCAAGAACAACCATCAGATTCAGTTCTGTAATCTGTTTTCAGACCACGATTAGTCGACTTGACCTAGGAGCCAGTCGACTAGAAATCCTTAGTTGAAACGTAACCTTTTCTGGAAACACAGTTTTAGTCGACTTAGCCTAATTATCAGTCGACTATAGATCACTAGTCGACTACCCCTTTTACCCTAGTCGACTAATCTTTCCTGAACCAGAACCCAACTTTCTGTATCTCAGTTTTAGTCGACTTAGAGTATCTGTTAGTCGACTTGAGACCCCTATTAGTCGACTACTCCCTTGACCCTAGTCGACTAACTTGTCCTGAATCAGAAACCCAACTCTCTGGTGCACAGTTTTAGTCGACTATACCAGACTGTTAGTCGACTAACCCCTCTATTAGTCGACTAACCCTTCCACCTAGTCGACTAACTTTAGCTGTTTTGTATAGTTAATTTCCTTCTTAAGTTTGGATCTTATGCTTGGTACATGTGCTATATACTGTTCTTGCTTGTACTTCATGACTTGTACTTCATGTATATCACCTCTTGTCACTTCATAATTCCATGTTCATGTATTGCCTGCAACTGCTTGTGTTAGGGTAATTTCATTCTTATACATGTACCATGCCGGTGATATTCTTACTTCTTTATTGTGCACCATGCGTGGCCGGCCCTTCGTAGTCGTTGAACTTTGTGCTACTTCTATGTTACCACTTGCCATGTCATTACCCCAGTCTTATCAGTTTCTTACTTCTATTTAACACATGTATATCACTTGACAATTGAAGGCCCTCATGTTATGTCATGACTTACCCAGACTATTATCAATCTCTTGTCATGTTTGGTTGTTTGTTAAATATCATCACCCTTGTCGTGCTATCTCTTGACACCAAGCATGATACACCTGATTCTTATAATTATCACGATAATGGGAATGTAGTACCTGATTACTTGTTATGATTCCAGTTACATATTACAGTTATGATCCTGCTCATTCCCTTAATCTGATAATTATGTTAATAAACTATAAAAAGGACAACTTGTATGGGGAATGGGAGGAAGTGATGGATGCCGGAATGATACCTTGCTTATAGTAGTGGAATAAAATATTGACGATTCGTGTTAGTGGGACTTTGGGCCCACAGAAGATGCGTGTTAGGGGGACTTAGGGCCTCCAAACTGGTTCCAGGTGTATGGAAACTACTATAAGAAGCGCTATCAGTTCTCCATCTGCTTCTGTTAACAACCCTTGGCTAGCTTATATATGGATGTATGTGTGTTGGGCTGTACACCCGGACACATACCTAGATATATGGGTCAGACGAGTAATAATAATAATAGGTCCAGTTATAGTTCTTGTTATGATTTCTGTTTCTTGTTGTGATTTCCCGTTATGATTCCTGTTCAGTTCCCGTTATAGTTCCTGTCATGATACCTGTTATGACTCCTATTATATCTGTTATGTTATGATTCCAGTTATGTCTCCTGTTATACTTGTTATGTCATGATTCCTGCTATAAATCTTGTATTCCTGTTAGACCTATTACATGTTCCTGTTATGACCATCGTATGAATTGCAACTCTGATTCTATACGCTTGGATATTCGGTGGCATGAGAGAAAAGTATATAGATGAGGGTTTCCTTGTTTGGATTATTCCTTCGACGTACTAGTCTCATGTGACCGTGACTTAAGCGTATACAATCAATCTTGCTTGTAATCAGCTTTATCTTGGATTCCTGTTTTATGATTATTTTATACCCGTCCTCATATGCTATACTTGTGTTCTAACCCCCTATTCTTGTTTCTCGCCATTTGGCTGTAGTCTGTTCATTGTTGGGAGGTCCTGACTCCCTTGGATTTGTATGTTCAGGTTTAGAAGCTTGGATCGAAGTGGAGCTGTCCACAGCAGATCAAGCTTTTCTTAGTGAGCTGGAAGCCTAGTTCCAGTTCTTTCGTGCCAGACTCCTCTTTTGACTCACGGGATCTTCATCCTACTCGTGAGCATTTTGTATCTTTATAGTATATTTTACTTTTGGACTTGGTTGTGATAAAAGACACATGTGATGTGTAATAGTTTATCATATCCTGCATAACTTTGTATTTGTACTTTTATGTTGGCATATGTATGTATACCACGCTTTGTGTTGTACTCTGATCCTTGCTTGTACTTTTATGCTTAGCGTATATACGTGGGGGCATTTTCTGACCTACGTATATACGTCGCAGTGACGTCCCCGTATCCGTGGAATCGGGGCGTTACAATTACAATATGAATAAGCATTCATATTCTATAGCGAAATTGCTTAAGAAACTCCAGTCTGCTGAAGGTCTCATTAAGCCAGTAGCTCGTGCTTATGTTTCTGAAAAGGATTCTATTCATAAGTCGAAAGCAAGAAGAAGCAGAAAAAGGTTCAAAAACCGCAAGCACAAGTAGTAGCGAAAAAACCAAAGTCAAGAGTTTTCATTGTAAGCAATCAGGACGCTGGAAGAACCAATATCCAGTCTATCTGAGCAAGATTAACAACTGAAAAGGTAAACTTCGTTCACTGGTAGTTGAATCATATTTATCGATGCTATCTACAAACTCATGGTGTATAGGTACGGGAGCCACTAATCATATTTGCAATACTTTGCAGGGGTTCCAACAAACCAAACAACTAAGTGATGGGGAGATTTATGTTCACATGGGCAATAATGTGAAAGTGTCAGCAGTTGCAGTGGGATTAGAGTTATCTTTTGATAGCAATAGGACTTTAAGTTTAAAGGATTGTCTTTATGTACCCAATATTAGAAGAAACTGTGTTTCAGTTTCTAGTCTAGTACATTTTGGATATTTTGTTTATTTTAATCTATGTGGTTATTAGGCATAATTAATATTTTATCTATTCTAGTTTATTGATTAATAATCTTTAAATTATTAATCTGGTTTCTCCCATGATGCAATTGAATGAAATGAATAACACAGCTAGTTTATCCTCTAAGAGAAAAGAACCTTCAAAAATGAACTAAATGTATCTTTGGCACTTAAAACTTGGCCATATTAATCTAAGAAGAATTCAAAGACTGGTTCAAAATAGATCATTAGATTCATTGAAAGTGGAGGCATTTTCAGTCTGTGAATCCTGCTTAGAAGGTAAAATGACATAAAGGTCCTTTACAGATAAGGGACATAGAGCCAAAGAACCATTGAAATTAGCTCATTCTGATTTGTTGGACATATGACTATCCGAGCTAGAGGAAGCTTTGAGTATTTTGTCACTTTCATTGATAATTACTCAAGATATGAATATTTTACCTGATGCACCGTAAGTCTGAATGCTTTGAGAAATTCAAGGTGTATAGGATAGAAATGGACAAACATCTGGGTAAATATATCAAGACATTACGATCTGACCATAGTATTCGGCGAATACCTCTTAGGAGAGTTTAAGTATTACTTATCAGAAATAGGAAAACATCCCAGTTGTCTGCACCTGAAATGTCCGAGCAGAATGGTGTAGTTGAAAGAAAGAACAGGACTCTTATGGAGATGTAAGACCTATGATGAGTTATTCAGGTTTACCTGTTTTCTTTTCGGGATATGCACTAGAAATTACATCATATATTCTAAACTAGGTTCCATCTAAGTCTATACCTTCTACACCCACAGATGTGTATACTGGGTGTAAACCAAATCTAAAACATGTTTGGATTTGGGATAGTCCAGCACATGTGTTGAAGGGGAACGCAGGTAAACAGGAATCAAGAACAGAAGTATGCTTGTTTGTTGGGTATTCAAGAGGAAGCAAAGGTGGTCTATTCTATAGTCCTAAGCATCAGAAGGTCATTGTTAGCACCAATGCTCGATACATAGAGGAAGACTTGTTGGCCCATAAGGTTACACTCTCCATTTGTTTAGTGTTTTGATGATAACAAACCAAATAAGAGCTATTTGGTACTAATAAGTTTGTTCAAGATAAGTTTCAGGTTTGTACCATATTTGGAGGCCATTGCTTAGTTATTGCAAGAAATTCTAGGTTCATGGAGCAAAGAAGGCTTATGGCACATCAAGGAAGGAACATAGAAGAGAAGGCTCTAGCAAGGCTTTACATGGCTCAAGACATTAAGATGGCTCAAGAGACTTCATTAGATTTGTTTCTAGTTTTATAGTTTTGTTAAAGAATAGTGATTAGGATTGAAGCTCTATATTCCAACACACACGTTTTTGCGTACATGCCTTTCCTAAAAATATTCCCAATAAATATATACAAAATATTTTTATATGCAAAGCCTTTTGTTTATAAACTCAATTTTAGGTATTATACTTGTTTCAAATCAAAACTATGTTGATAGATTTCAAATCCCCTTCAAAATCTGTTTTATTTTTGCTTTTTGACCTGAGCCGGTCGACCGACCGGTCGACCGCCCTATGTCAGGTCAGAGCGGTCGCCCGATCCGGTCGACCGAGGCTCTGGCAATCAGTGCGTATCAGTGTGCACGTTTTTCGGACGACCGGCCGGTCGACCGAACCCTGTCGGCCGACCGAGCGGTCGACCGAAACCTGCCTGACTGTAAGTCGTTTGCTCTCTGTTTATTTTGGTCGACCGGACAGTCGACCGAGAGCCTGCAACGGCTCTTATTTTTGAATTCCGGTCGACCGGCCGGTCGACCGAGAGAGCCGTTTCTGCCATAACGGCTAGTTTTTTAAAACACGTTTTAAATTTGTATTTTCGTTTCTAAACGTATTTAGAGGATATTTTATGGGTCAAATTCTTCCTAATTAGCATTTTGTGAGTTTACTCTTTAAACCCTAGCCCTCTCCTATAAATAGGGGTGATTAGGGTTATGTTTTACACAACAAGCATTTACAAAAGTTTCAAAGTTTTCAAAAGCTTTCAAGAGAGTTTGGTCCTTAGTTTTTGTGCTGAAGATTCTCTCATCGCTGAAGTTTTATTTTCTAAACTCTCTCTAGTTCATTTTCTTTTTCCACTTACACTATTTGAGCTTCAATTCTAACCATTATTCTACAGGGCTCTTGTAAGGGAAAGAGGCTTTTGCAAAAGATAGTTTGTGGTCTTTTGATCACCAAGAGAGAACTTGTACTTGAGATTGTGGAGTTGGGTACTCCGGTGTATTTGTAACCTCTTTGTGAAGTTATAGTTGTTAGAAATCCTTCCGGGTGAAGGCGGGGACGTAGAGCTGGGTGCTCGAACCTCGAAAAATTCTCGGTGTTTGCGTTTGGTTTACTTGCTCTTATTCCTTGCTTTACTTTCATTGCTCTTATTATTTGCTCTCTACATTCATTGCTATATTCACTTGTTTCATATTCATATTGTCAATCTTATACTCATACAACAAGATTGCATTGCGCACCTCCAACTCATATCTAGAGGAATCAGGAGGAAGGAGTTCAGAGCCCTTCACGGGGTATTTGGCTTCTAGTCTTGTTTTGGGTTGATTGTTGCATCATATTTTGTATTGATTAGCATTATCACCTATTCACCCCCCCTCTAGGTGATTTTCAATTGGTATCAGAGCTTGGACTCTAGGTTTGGCTTAACATCCTTAGAGTGATCCTTAAAATTTGCTAATCAACATTTGCATTCATCCATTCATTCACTAGTAAACATGGCCGATAACATCAAAACCCCTCCTAAATTTGATGGACTTAATTTCCCTATTTGGAAGGTTAGGATGACTATTTTCTTACAATCTTTAGGTAGCCTAGTTGCTAAATCCTTGACCAAACCCTATGTTGTACCCGATAGTGATGAAAGCACTTGGTCCGACTTTACCTTTAGAGAATATGAGGCTAACTCCAAAGCCCAAAATTTCCTCCTAACCGCCTTGAATGAGGATGACCTTACACGGGTAATACATTGCCAATCCGCCTATGAGATTTGGCAACATTTGTTGGTCACACACGAGGGGACATCACAAGTAAAGAGAGCTAAGATAAATCTCTTGAGGTCCCAATATGAATCTTTTAAAATGATTGATGATGAATCTATTGATTGCATGATTACAAGGTTTACTAAAATCACCAATGGTCTTTCTTCTTTAGGTGATGATATTTCCAATGACCAAAAGGTGCGAAAAGTGATTCGGGCTCTCCCTTCTTCATGGGAGATAAAGGCCACCACCTTGAAAGAATTGAACGACAAGGATGAAATGGATCTCATAAGTCTCATCGGCAACTTGAAGACTCATGAGATGGAAAAGAAGGCAAGAGAAGATGCCGCTCCTCAAAAGAAGAAATCCATTGCTTTCAAGTCTTCATCCACTCTTGATGACGATGAAGAAGATGAAGAAGAAGATGAGGAGCTCTCCCTTCTTGTACGAAACGTGAAGAGAATGTACCGGAAGAACAAGCTCAACTTTAGAAGGAAGTTTGAAGGAAAAGAGGAGAGAAGAATCATTTGCTATAATTGCTGAAAGTCCGGACACATCATGGCGGATTGCCCGAATTTTAAGAAGAAGATGACTTCCTCCTTCAAGCCAAAGAAGCCGGTCGAAAAGAAAGCCTACAAAGCCACATGGGATTCGAAAAGCGAATCCGAAGACGAGGTGGACACGGCGAACATGTGTTTCATGGCAAACACACCAAAGGTAACCCCACAACCTCTTGATGAAGATGATGAATTAAGCAAAGAAGTTATTGTACATGCTTTTGTTGAACTCTCGGAAACCTATGATAATAAAAAGATTGAATGCTCTAAATTGGAAAAGGAAGTTACTTTTCTTAAAAATCAACTTACTATTGTTTCTAGAGAAAAAGATGAAATTTCTTCCAATCTCATTTCTACTCAAAATGAATTTAGTGCTTACAAAGTTGCATGTAAAGCAAAATTTCCTAAGATTGATGAAAAAGAAATTTCTTCATTAAAAACTAGAATTGTTGGTTTTGAAAAAGTCTTGAAGGATTGTGCTTTTAATACTAAGAAACTTGAAGAAATGTTTTCTAAAAGGCACACTTCTCATGCTAAAGATTCTCATGTTAAGATTCCTCATGCTCACACTTGACACAACACTCATGCTAAATCCACACATGCTCACAAGTCTCACACTCACTATACTTTTAAATATGGTAGAGTGTATAGATGTACTTATTGTGGTAAGAATGGACATTTGGCTAAGTTTTGTTATGACCAAGTAAATAGATCAAATAATCTTGTTTGGGTTCATGGCACTAACTCTTTAGGACCCAAGAAAATGTGGGTACCAAAATCAAGTCCTAAATTATTTGATGTAGGTACACACCAAGGCTCCAAGACGTAAGGAGCGGTGGTACCTTGATAGTGGTTGTTCAAGACACATGACATGGGATATCAACAACTTTACAACCCTATCAAGGTACATGGAAGGTGACACCATCACCTTCGGGGATGACTCCAAGGGCACTATCATCGGTATAGGTAACATTCAATTTGGTGCATCTCCTATTATAGAAAATGTAGTTCTTGTTGATGGTTTGAAGCATAACTTGCTTAGTATTAGTCAACTTTGTGACCGTGGACTTAAAGTTGTTTTTGATGATTCTTCTTGCAAGATTTTTGATGTTAAAACCAATGATTGTATTCTCACCGGATTTCGTGATGATAATGTTTATATCATTGACATGCTTAATTTGGATTGTTCTACTAAATGCTTGAATGTTTTTGATGAAAATTCTTGGCTTTGGCATAGAAGATTAGGACATGCATCTTTTGACCATCTTTCTAGGATTAATTCTAAGAAATTGGTGAAGGGTATACCTTGCTTGAAGTTTGAGAAAGATCACATTTGTGGTGCGTGCCAACTTGGGAAACAAACCAAGTCTTCCTTCAAACCAATCAAGGATATCATGTCAACTAGGCCATTAGAATTAATTCATATGGATCTTTTTGGACCTACTAAAACTAAAAGCTTAAATGGTAGTAGATACGCATTTGTTTTAGTTGATGATTTTTTCCGATTTACTTGGGTTTTCTTTTTGGAACACAAAGATCAAACTTTTTCTCATTTCAAGATTTTTCGAAAAAGGGTTGAAAAAGAAAAAAGTTTTTCGATTTTGAAAATAAGGAGTGATAGAGGTGGTGAGTTTGTTAACCAACTCTTCATAACTTATTGTGATGAAAAGGGAATCAAGCATGAAATGTCATGTCCTAGAACTCCACAACAAAATGGAGTTGTAGAAAGAAAGAATAGAACACTTCAAGAGATGGCTAGGACTATGATAAGTGAATATGACCTCCCTCAATATCTATGGGCCGAGGCCGTAAACACCGCATGCTACATATCAAATCGTATTTATTTGTGTAAAAATTCTTTCAAAACATCTTTTGAAATGTATCATTCTAGAAAACCTAATGTTGCATATTTCAAAGTTTTTGGATGCAAGTATTTTGTTTTGAATATTAGAGATAACTTGGGTAAATTTGATGCTAAGGCTTATGAAGCTATTTTTGTTGGATATTCTTCTACTAGTAAAGCTTATAGAGTATTCAATAGATCTTCACTTACAATTGAAGAATCCATGCATATTAAATTTGAAGAATCTAATGTGGTTGTTGAGAATGTTGTAGAGATTGACCCATTAGGTGAAGACATGGAGAGACTATCCTTGAAGGACTCACCCGCTCAAGAAGAAAAGCAAGAACCAATTGGTGATGTTCAAGAGGATAAAGAGGAAAGCTCTCAACCGCTTCCTAAAGATTGGAGATATGCTACAAATCACCCCAAGGAACTCATCTTAGGTGATGTCTCTAAAGGGGTAACAACTCGCTCCAAGCTCCATGACTTATGTGGTAACTTTGCTTTTATTTCTCATTTTGAACCCAAAAGCATCCTCGAAGCCGAGGCGGACTCATATTGGTTGCTAGCCATGCAAGAGAAACTCAATCAATTTGAGCGCAACCAAGTTTGGCACCTTGTTCCTAGGCCCCATGATAGACCAATAATTGGTACTAAGTGGATCTTTAGAAACAAGATGGATGAGTCTGGTAATGTCATTAGGAATAAAGCTAGGTTAGTGGCCCAAGGTTACACTCAAGTTGAACGAATTGACTTTGAGGAGACCTTTGCACCCGTAGCACGGCTTGAAGCCATACGGATGATACTAGCTTTTGCATCTTTTAAAAATTTTAAACTTTTTCAAATGGATGTGAAAAGTGCATTTTTGAATGGTTTTACAAATGAAGAAGTTTATGTTAAACAACCTCCCGGTTTTGTTGATCATGTTCATCCCATTTTTTTTTAAACTTGATAAAGCTTTGTATGGATTGAAACAAGCTCCTAGAGCTTGGTATGAAAGGCTTTCTAATTTTCTCATTTCAAATGATTTTGTTAAAGGCAAAGTAGACACAACTCTTTTTACTAAGCATGTTGATAATGACATTTTAATTGTGCAAATTTATGTAGATGATATAATCTTTGGTTCTACTAATGAGTTTTTATGCAAGGAGTTTGAAAAGGTTATGCAATGTGAGTTTGAAATGTCTTCCATGGGTGAATTGAATTTCTTTCTTGGACTCCAAGTCAAGCAATTGCAAGATGGGAATTTCATATGTCAAGCCAAGTACGCAAAGGAACTCGTAAAGAAGTTTGGACTTGAAGATTCAAAAGTTTGCAACACTCCCATGGCAACTACAACCAAGCTTGATAAGGATGACCAAGGTAAATGTGTTGATATTAAATTGTATAGAAGCATGATAGGTAGTCTTTTGTATTTGACGGCAAGTAGGCCGGACATCATGTTTAGTGTGTGTCTTTGTGCTAGATTCCAATCGTGTCCTAAAGAGTCCCATCTTATTGCGGTAAAACGCATCATTCGTTATATTAAGGGCACAATTGGAATGGGTCTATGGTATCCGAAAACCGGAGATTTCTCAATGACGAGTTATTCGGATGCCGACTATGCGGGTTGTAGAGTAGATAGAAAGAGTACTAGTGGGACATGTCAATTTCTTGGTAATTGTCTTGTTTCATGGTCCTCTAGGAAACAAAATTCCGTAGCTCTCTCAACCGTCGAGGCGGAGTATGTTGCGGCGGGGGCTTGTTGTGCACAAGTCCTTTGGATGAAACATACTCTCCTTGATTATGATTTGCATTTTGACCATATAAAAATATTTTGTGATAATACTAGTACATACATATGACAAAGAATGCAAATCAACATAGTAAAACCAAGCACATTGAGATTAGATATCACTTTCTTAGAGATCATTTTGAGAAAGGAGATATCGATATTGATTATGTTTCTACGGATTTGCAACTTGCCGATATTTTCACTAAACCACTTGATTTTGTTAGATTTTCTTTTATTTGTGGTGAACTTAACATTTGTGTTATTGAATAAAAATGTTTTCTTAACCCTTTTTGATGTATGACAAAAAGGGGGGAAAAAGAGTTTATGTATGGAAATATGAGTTCATATGGTTTTGGTTCCATATGAGTTTATATATGTTTTTGGTTTTTGATGTGTTCTTATGAATTCTTGTTTTGAGTTTAAAGTGTTTTTGCAAGTATTTCATGTTTTTAGTCTTATGGTTTTGCTTGCAATCTGACATTGTTTTTGTTTGTTTATTATAGCATAATTTGAGGGGAAGCTTTCTCCTCCCCTATATTTTTGCTTATAGCCTATTTGTTTTGTCATCATCAAAAAGGGGGAGATTGTTGGCCCATAAGGTTACACTCTCCATTTGTTTAGATTTGATGATAACAAACCAAATAAGAGCTATTTGGTACTAATAAGTTTGTTCAAAATAAGTTTCAGGTTTGTACCATATTTGGAGGCCATTGCTTAGCTATTGCAAGAAATTCTAGGTTCATGGAGTAAAGAAGGCTTATGGCACATCAAGGAAGGAACATAAAAGAGAAGGCTCTAGCAAGGCTTTACATGGCTCAAGACATTAAGATGGCTCAAGAGACTTCATTAGATTTGTTTCTAGTTTTATAGTTTTGTTAAAGAATAGTGATTAGGATTGAAGCTCTATATTCCGACAAACACGTTTTTGCGCACATGCCTTTCCTAAAAATATTCCCTATAAATATATACAAAAATTTTTATATGCAAAGCCTTTTGTTTATAAACTCAATTTTAGGTATTATACTTGTTTCAAATCAAAACTATGTTGATAGATTTCAAATCCCCATCAAAATCTGTTTTATTTTTGCTTTTTGACCTGAGCCGGTCGACCGACAGGTCGACCGCCCTATGTCAGGTCAGAGCGGTCGCCCGATCCGGTCGACCGAGGCTCTGGCAGTCAGTGCGTATCAGTGTGCACGTTTTTCGGACGAACGGCCGGTCGACCGAACCCTGTCGGCCGACCGAGCGGTCGACCGAAACCTGCCTGACTGTAAGTCGTTTGCTCTCTGTTTATTTCGGTCGACCGGGCGGTCGACCGAGAGCCTGCAACGGCTCTTATTTTTGAATTCCGGTCGACCGTGAAAAGTCACCTAGAGGGGGGTGAATAGGTGACAATGCTAATCTAGTGAACTAAATGCGAAATTTAAAAACTAATTGCAATTACTATAATGATGCACACACAAGCAAGTACAAGATATAACAATTTGCACAAGGTAAAGAGAGAGCAAGAGTCAATGGATCAAGCGCAAACAAAGAGATATGTTCCGAGGTTCGAGCACCCAGCTCTACATCCCCGCCTTCGACACACGAAGGATTTCCAATCCACTAGCTTGTCCACAAAGGACTCCCACAAAGGGAACCTCCACCGAGGATTTGGGGCAATCACAATTACAAGGAGTTCCCAACTCCCCTCCTTACAAACACAACCTCCTCCTTGAGGCACTTCTCCAATCCAACAAACAATCACCTCACAACTTGAGGGATTAGCACCAAGCTTACACAAAACACCTCACAACCCAAGTTGCACAACCTCCTCAACACAATGAGGGAAATGGCACAAAGCAAGAATTGGATTTACAACTTAGTGGTTTCAAACAACAACCACAAAACAATCTCTTTTCCCACACAAATAACCTATAGAATAGATAGTAGATTTTAGCTCAAGTGTGGAGAAAACCAATGGAATGGAAATCAGAATCACAAAGAAAAATTCTTGGGAAAATAATAGAAATCAAGATGGTGAAGTTCAATCAAAAGCTTTTCCCAAAAACCCTCTTCTTTGATTTTCCAAACCCTAGCAAAAACACCAAAAAGAGTGTTCAATTCAAGTCCAAAAACTTCTTTTGATTGCAGCAAAAACACCAGAGAGTATGGAAAATTCGCACAAAAAATCTTAGAGAAAAACTCTTGCAAATGGGGTATTTATAGGCAAATCTGGAAACTAGCCGTTGGCTGTAATTTTTGCCAGAATTATCCTGCCGGTCGACCGCCCAACGGTCAATTTTTGACCCGTTGGCGCTAGCGGTCGACCGCCCGGTCGACCCAACCAAACAGAGAGCAAACTGCTCTCAGTCGGTCGACCGGCCCGGTCGACCGTCTCAGGGACTCCAGACGTGCACAGATCTGTGCACGTCCGGTCGACCGGCCCGGTCGACCGGACTTCAGCCAAGTCGACTAATAACCTGGTTTAGTCGACTGGTTGAGTCCTGGACCTGAAAATTGGGTTAGAAACATATTTAAAAAATCTTTTATCATTTCTAAAAATCACCAAAAATAGTTTTATCATTTTGCATTGATATATAAACATGTGATAAAAAGTTTAGCTTAAATATCAATCAATATGAACTATTTTGTGTCTTATCATTTTTACCAAAAACCAAAACTGTATTTTCCAAAACTTGGATTTTTGAATAGAAAATACATTTTGTCCAAAGCTCTTCCAAATACAAAAACATGATATTTAAACACTTTGAAGCATGATGCATACATGAAACATATATATATCATAGTTTTTGTCCTTAATTCCAAAATTAAGTTTTGTTAAAACACTAAACCTAAAACACATGAAATAGGTATATCAAAGTAAGTTTGTCTAAGAGTTGAAGCATGCATGTATATAGAACAAATCTAATATACATTAAACCATGTAAACTTGTTTTGATATAAAATCTATTCATGCAAACCAAGATCGGTTAAACCAAAAACCGAAAATCAAAACATGATACGTGTGTGTTGTGAACTTGAGCTTATCATACTATTCTAATCTTTACAATTAGGATCTAAACCCAAAACTAAACTATGGTACCGATGTCTTCTTGTAGAGCGCAATCTCCAAGCCGACTCGATCCAAAACTCTTTGATCCACCGAGCAAGTGCTATATATGATCTTTGACGCTTGGGCTCTTGAATCAACATGTGGGTAGCTTCCAAATCATCTTGTAGAAGCTAATCACCTACTAATAACTTGACTAATGATCTGAAACTAAAATCACAAGATTATTAGTACACATAACTACATGAGTTAATCATCATCAAAACTAGAGTGGAAAGCCTTTGGGCCAACAATCTCCCCCTTTTTGATGATGACAAAACTCATGGAGTTATATTTGCATGGATTAAAGTTAAGCTTCAAAAAAGCTCCCCCTTAACTCATGCATAGGATAAACAACTAATAAATGGCTCTAGATACCAATGAAATTATAAAGCAAATAAACATGTTCTAGATACCAATTATTAGCAAAAACAAATAAACATGCTTTTGATACCAATGAAAATCTTTAAAAAATAAACATGCTCTTGATACCAATTAAACTAAACATAAACATGCTCTTGATACCAATTATACACAATATATGCAAAACAAAACTCATGATCTCTTATACAAGCTCTTGATACCAAAACTAAGCAAACTAAACATGTTCTTTAAATAATGCTTTGGATACCAATGGAACTTAATAAAAACATTAAAAACATAAAACATGCATATGCAAACATGCATATAAACTCAAATTCTTCTCCCCCTTTTATCAATCATCAACAAAGGGGTTTAAAAAAACAGTAAAAACATATACCAATTAAAAGAAATTTTTTTTTTCTCTTCCTTATATTCAAAACTAATGAAAACATACTCTTTTTATATTCAAAACAAGGAATCAAAACAAGGGATGTTCTCCCCTTTTTGTCTAAAAACAAATATGATACCAATTAGAAGAAAATGTGTCAAGGAAGTGCATATTGATACCAATTAAAAATGAAACTATACCAATTGAAAAATAAAAATCTAGATACCAATTGATAAGTAAACAATCATCATATCAATTGAAAATAAACAATCTTTGATATCAAACATAGCAAATTTTGAATTTCTAAGCATAAATGTTGATACCAATTGAAAATTAAATCTAGATCTT
Source organism: Agave tequilana (assembly GCA_038442645.1). NCBI lineage: Eukaryota > Viridiplantae > Streptophyta > Magnoliopsida > Asparagales > Asparagaceae > Agave > Agave tequilana. Next base: position 84,889 of record JAVJIF010015042.1, on the reverse strand, counting down.
AATATCAAACAAATTTGATTTTGATACAAATTGAAATTATTTCCAATTGAAATTAATATTCTCTATCATAAAGTAAGGGAGTGGAAAACAAAATACCAATTGAAGGAAACAATACAGAATTTTCTCCCCCTTTATGAAATACCAATAAAAACTATGATAAGGCTTGAATTTAGATACCAATTGAAAACTAAATCAATTGAAACAAAGTTGAAGCTCAAGCTTATCATCATAAACAAGATTTGTGCTTAAAGATATAGGGATATAGTAAGCACAAATAAAACATATATATGTATGAAAATTAGATACCAATTGAAATTGATATACTATGAAATGCAAGCATACATATATGAAAATATATGAGTATACAAGAAATGTCAAAATTGATACCAATTGAAAGAATTCAATGATACCAAATGAAACAACAATAAGATCAAGTGTATATCTCATATTACTACCACCCATTTCATGTTCAAGTTTGCTATGATTTTCACTATAAAGCATACATGAGCATGATCTCCCATCCAACCGCCCTTTGATGGTAGGGGTTTTCAAAAATAGGTTTTACAAATATAGTATGTTTGAAAACAACTACCAAGGAAGAATATCACAACTAGTTATATGAATCAACTAGTACGAGATTCTTCAAATAAGGAATAATAAAAATATTTTTCATGAAGACACATGTAGACCACATGGCACTAAAACACTCAAAATCCATATAGCACAATTTGTACTCATGAAAACTAAGTCATGAGAAAACATTAAATAAGGTGAGTGTACAAGTGTTGTGAGAAACATATCAACATGAAAATGGATAATCAAGCTCAATAGTAAAAATATGAAACTCATCACCAATTGAAATCATCTTAACCATGAAATTCATTATAAATGTGAAATCACTTAGCAAACATGAAATTCATCCAAACGATTTGAACTTCAAGGCATATGTATGTCATGTACAAACTAAAGTATACATACATATCCTAAACACAATGAGTCCACAAAAGTATATGCATGAAGGCACGTGGCTCAAGGATGTATATGTATAAATGATAGTTTGGACAAGATGGACATATATATGAAGTTAAAACAAAATAAGTAAAATGATGAATACAAGTCAAATGCAAGAATCATCAAAACTAGACTATACTAGTACATCAAGTGAATACAAATGAGCGTTCAACCACAAATATATATAAAGGTTTATTTGTAGCTCATTCGTTGTACAAGTATAAATCTTCTAGTTTTAATGAAAACTAACATCTAAAGCAAGTAGTCAAATCATGAAGCATAAAACGGGATTCATAACCCAACATGATAAACATAATAATCAAAACATGAATTATTAAAACAAAAAGTCATAGACAACCATATGATTCGCATGACAAAGACATGTGCATTAGATCTATGATAAACATGATAGCTAAAACATAAAGAGAACACAAAATATGGGTCCATACTAAACATGGGTGTCTCAACAACTAATCATGTAAAGCATAAGTCTAATAATCATGACAAATATCATACTAATCAAAACATGAGTCATCAAAACAAAACATCATAAACATCCATATGATCATTATGTATATGCATGTACGTTAGATCTAGGGCATACATGTTAGTTCTAAACAAGGTGAGAACACAAAAATAAGATCCATATAAAACATGGAGTGTCTCAAGAACTAAACATGTATTACACTAATCTAATAAACATGGCATAATCATAATGAACAATAAAGCATGGCATGCTACAAATTAATAAACATGAAAAGCATGCAAATATAAATGGGAGTTAGAGAATGATACCAAAATCGATGAAGGGCACTTCTCTAGTTCTCCAAAACACGGTGGTCCTCCCACCAAATCCCTTGAGAGTGAAGCATCCAAAAGGTTCTCTTTTAGGCTTAGAACGCATCCACCTCAAGGCACCAATACTCTCACGTGATGCGAGAGCTCCCACCTACATCAAAAGTCAAAGAGGTGGTTTTTGGTACCCATTTTCAAGTGGGTCCAAGGGGGTTAGTTTCTTTTCTCACCAAAACAAAATTAGTTGCTAAATTTTCATGATAAATGCGATCATAACAAAATCTAGCAAGGTGGCCTTTTCGACCACAATGTGTATATGTGTACACGTGAGCATACATATGATGGTGGTGATCATGAAAAGCATGTGTATGCCTAGAGGTGTGTGCATGCAAGGTTGGAACTTATTTCTTGCGAACCAAGATTTTCAAGCGTGAATGATTCAATGTGCATTGGCTCAAAGTGGAGCCCAAACATTCAACACTTTTCTTCAAAATATTTATATCATGTTCAATAGTGGAAGACAAAGTGGAGCATGCAATGGGTGTGCTAGAACAAGAAGCTACACTAGCATGGCAAACATCAATCTCTTTTTGCAAAGATTTATTTTTAATCAAAACCAAATCCAATTCTTTAGTAATTGATTCAATATCATTTTTCAAAGTGATATTTTCTTTAAAAACAAGATCCAATTTAGAAGATAAAATCTCATTGTGCTTTACAACATCATCACAATCATTTTTGTTTTTCAAAAATTCATTTTCCTTTAAAACAAGTTCGAGTTGAGATTTAAGTGAGTCACGTTCACTTGCAATCTCTTCCTTCTCTTGCAACACCGATTCAAAATTAGAACACAAATCCTTTAATTCATTTTTTAAAACAAGATTGTCTTCTTTCAAAAGATTGTGTTTTTCCAATAAATTTTCAAGCTTTTGAGCAAGTTTCATATTTAAAGTTTGAACTTCAAAACAACCATGGCAATAGGAACTAGAGCTATCATCTAATTGAGTGTCCGATTGTACCTCAAGGGAGTTCTTCCCTTTGACCATGAAGCAATGCTCTTCGGACTTTTCTCTCTTAGATCTCCTCATCTTGTTGATAATCCTTGGAAGCTCGGGAGATGTCAATATGCTCCAAACTGCAAAAGCCGAATCATAGTGATCAAAAACGGGTAAAAGAAATTCATTTAGAGATGCTCTAAGTGCTCTAAGTGCTAATGCATTGGCATTCTTATGCTTGCTACTATTTGGGAGGGATTCTATGGTAATGGCTTGATAAACTAGATGTCCTAGGTCTTTTAAATGTTTAGTCATATTAGCCTTCCAAGAATCAAGTCTAAAATGGTCAAACATGGGAGGGCTAGCCATGAGTGCAAACTAGTATGAGTGCAAATGATAATGCAAATGAAGATTAGCAAACCAAGATCACTCCTAGGTGGTTAAACCTAAATATCAGGAGCACTAGCTCTGATACCAATTGAAAAGTCACCTAGAGGGGGGTGAATAGGTGACAATGCTAATCTAGTGAACTAAATGCGGAATTTAAAAACTAATTGCAATTACTATAATGATGCACACACAAGCAAGTATAAGATATAACAATTTGCACAAAGTAAAGAGAGAGAGCAAGAGTCAATGGATCAAGCGCAAACAAAGAGATATGTTCCGAGGTTCGAGCACCCAGCTCTACATCCCCGCCTTCGACACACGAAGGATTTCCAATCCACTAGCTTGTCCACAAAGGACTCCCACAAAGGGAACCTCCACCGAGGATTTGGGGCAATCACAATTAAAAGGAGTTCCCAACTCCCCTCCTTACAAACACAACCTCCTCCTTGAGGCACTTCTCCAATCCAACAAACAATCACCTCACAACTTGAGGGATTAGCACCAAGCTTACACAAAACACCTCACAACCCAAGTTGCACAACCTCCTCAACACAATGAGGGAAATGGCACAAAGCAAGAATTGGGTTTACAACTTAGTGGTTTCAAACAACAACCACAAAACAATCTCTTTTCCCACACAAATAACCTATAGAATAGATAGTAGATTTTAGCTCAAGTGTGGAGAAAACCAATGGAATGGAAATCAGAATCACAAAGAAAAATCCTTGGGAAAACAATAGAAATCAAGATGGTGAAGTTCAATCAAAAGCTTTTCCCAAAAACCCTCTTCTTTGATTTTCCAAACCCTAGCAAAAACACCAAAAAGAGTGTTCAATTCAAGTCCAAAAACTTCTTTTGATTGCAGCAAAAACACCAGAGAGTATGGAAAAATTCGCACAAAAAATCTTAGAGAAAAACTCTTGCAAATGGGGTATTTATAGGCAAATCTGGAAACTAGCCGTTGGCTGTAATTTTTGCCAGAATTACCCTGACGGTCGAATGCCCGGTCGACCGCCCAACGGTCAATTTTTGACCCGTTGGTGCTAGCGGTCGACCGCCCGGTCGACCCAACCAAACAGAGAGCAAACTGCTCTCAGTCGGTCGACCGGCCCGGTCGACCGTCTCAGGGACTCCAGACGTGCACAGATCTGTGCACGTCCGGTCGACCGGACTTCAGCCAAGTCGACTAATAACCTGGTTTAGTCGACTGGTTGAGTCCTGGACCTGAAAATTGGGTTAGAAACATATTTAAAAAATCTTTTATCATTTCTAAAAATCACCAAAAATAGTTTTATCATTTTGCATTCATATATAAACATGTGATAAAAAGTTTAGCTTAAATATCAATCAATATGAACTATTTTTGTGTCTTATCATTTTTACCAATAACCAAAACTGTATTTTCCAAAACTTAGATTTTGAATAGAAAATACATTTTGTCCAAAGCTCTTCCAAATACAAAAACATGATATTTAAACACTTTGAAGCATGATGCATATGGATAGAAATTCAATATACATGAAACATATATATATCATAGTTTTTGTCCTTAATTCCAAAATTAAGTTTTGTTAAAACACAAAACCTAAAACACATGAAATAGGTATATCAAAGTAAGTTTGTCTAAGAGTTGAAGCATGCATGTATATAGAACAAATCTAATATACATTAAACCATGTAAACTTGTTTTGATATAAAATCTATTCATGCAAACCAAGATCGGTTAAACCAAAAACTGAAAACCAAAACATGATACGTGTGTGTTGTGAACTTGAGCTTATCATACTATTCTAATCTTTACAATTAGGATCTAAACCCAAAACTAAACTATGGTACCGATGTCTTCTTGTAGAGCGCAATCTCCAAGCCGACTCGATCCAAAACTCTTTGATCCACCGAGCAAGTGCTATATATGATCTTTGACGCTTGGGCTCTTGAATCAACATGTGGGTAGCTTCCAAATCATCTTGTAGAAGCTAATCACCTACTAATAACTTGACTAATGATCTGAAACTAAAATCACAAGATTATTAGTACACATAACTACATGAGTTAATCATCATCAAAACTAGAGTGGAAAGCCTTTGGGCCAACAGACCGGCCGGTCGACCGAGAGAGCCGTTTCTGCCATAACGGCTAGTTTTTTAAAACACGTTTTAAATTTGTATTTTTCGTTTCTAAACGTATTTAGAGGATATTTTATGGGTCAAATTCTTCCTAATTAGCATTTTGTGAGTTTACTCTTTAAACCCTAGCCCTCTCCTATAAATAGGGGTGATTAGGGTTATGTTTTACACAACAAGCATTTACAAAAGTTTCAAAGTTTTCAAAAGCTTTCAAGAGAGTTTGGTCCTTGGTTTTTGTGCTGAAGATTCTCTCATCGCTGAAGTTTTATTTTCTAAACTCTCTCTAATTCATTTTCTTTTTCGACTTACACTATTTGAGTTTCAATTCTAACCATTATTCTACAGGGCTCTTGTAAGGGAAAGAGGCTTTTGCAAAAGATATTTTGTGGTCTTTTGATCACCAAGAGAGAACTTGTACTTGAGATTGTGGAGTTGGGTACTCCGGTGTATTTGTAACCTCTTTGTGAAGTTATAGTTGTTAGAAATCCTTCTGAGTGAAGGCGGGGACGTAGAGCTGGGTGCTCGAACCTCGGAAAAATTCTCGGTGTTTGCGTTTGGTTTACTTGCTCTTATTCATTGCTTTACTTTCATTGCTCTTATTATTTGCTCTCTACATTCATTGCTATATTCACTTGTTTCATATTCATATTGTCAATCTTATACTCATACAACAAGATTGCATTGCGCACCTCCAACTTATATCTAGAGGAATCAGGAGGAAGGAGTTCAGAGCCCTTCACGGGGTATTCGGATTCTAGTCTTGTTTTGAGTTGATTGTTGCATCATATTTTTTAATTGTGCATTGATTAGCATTATCACCTATTCACCCCCCCCCCCTCTAGGTGATTTTCAAGACTATATGATGGATCACAAGTCCAGGAGTAGGTTTGTTATCCATATGATGGAGGAAGACTATATGATGGATCACACCCAGGAGTAAGGTTGTTATAGAAGAGCTTAGAAAAAAATATCGACAAAGGCTTCTTCAATACCTATAGTATAAGAAGATACATCATAGGTAGACGATATTTCATTAACTAGAGGTAGTGGAAGGATTATCGATACTAGTGCAGATGATAAGCCAGAGTCTGGTTCAAAACCTGCACTGCATGTTGCGATTGATACACAGTCACAGAGATTGTCTCGTCGTAGTGGGAGGGTTATACGACAACCTGATAGGTACATGTTCTTGTGAGTCTTTTGACAAGGTCCCTGATGAACAAGATACTGATCCCTACAACTATAATGAGGCAATCCAAGGTAAAGATGTAGAATTTTGGCAAAAATCTATGATGTCTGAGATGGAGTTCATGTACTCTAATCAGATTTGGGATTTTGTAGAACCACCAGAAGGGATAAAACTCATCGGAGGCAAGTGGATCTATAAGATAAAGAGATAAGTAGATGGCAAAGTGGAAACTTTTAAAGTAAGGCTTGTTACAAAAGGGTTTACTCAGAAAGAAAATCGATTATGAGGAAACTTTTCTGCCAGTAACTATGCTGAAGTCTATTCAGATTCTCTTATCCATTGTGGTTTATTTTGATTACAAAATTTGGCAAATAGATGTCAAGACAGCATTCCTTAATGGAAATTTTGACAAGTGCATTTACATGATGCAACCAAATGGATTCATAGAAAAGACCAAAGAGCACTTGGTATGCAAGCTTAAGAGATTCATTTATGAACTCTAGCAAGCATCTAGATCTTAGAAAATTCATTTTGATCAAGATATGAAATCTTATAGTTTTGATCAATGTCCGGATGAACCGTGTGTGTATAAAAAATGTAACGAAAGCATGGTGGGGTTCCTAGTATTTTATGTTGATATTTTACTTATTGGAAAGGATGTGAGGGTATTGTTGGACCCCAGAGGGGGGTGAATAGGTCCAAGGGTAATTTAAAATTTAACACACAAAATATATATCAAAAACTGTTAAAACAGTCAGACAGGTAAGGTTACCCAGTCTGCTGGTAGAATAGTTCAGTCAGGTGGTAGAAATAATAGAGAAAAGAAATAAGCAACATAACAGAGAATAAGTATGCACAGCAGATAAGAAACAATAAAAACAATAGAGAAAACTCTAACAATTTTAGAGTGGTTAGAGAAACTCTCCTACATCCACCACCTAGAGGTCTCCACTCTAGGATTTACAAATTCACTATCAAGCTTCTTCCTAAAGTAAGGATTACAACCACTAAGACTCTTCTTTGAGCTTGGATTTCACCAACCACCAAGATACTACTCGATCTTGGATTTTCTAAACCCACCAAGATACTACCCGATCTTGGATTTACACAATACCTCTTCCTTAAGGCAACAATAAAAAGATTATAATAGAGAATGTTCTCCAACACAATAATGAGAACTAATATAAGCACAATGATTAAATCAAAATAGAAGATATACTCGGAGACTCTATGTAATCAAAATAGTTGTAGTTAATATCAACAATAAATTGGCACAAACAAAATATATAATGATATAGAGAATCTAAAATGAATAAAAGAGACAGAATCAAAATTCTCTTAAGTAAAGAAAAAAATGAAGTGTAGAATATCTCTTGAATGATCAATTGAATGCTTGACACTTCTTTAGCTTGAGGAGTTGTTCAAGAAATTGAATGAAGATAATTGACACAATAACTCCCTTTTGGACTTTGAGAGATTTGAAAGTTAAGCTTTTTGTGAGAAATAAATGTCTCTTGAATGTTTTGCTCACTGGTTTCTCTCATATGGTTATTTTCTTTGAATGCACATGTCTTTATTTTAAAGAGCAAGACAGCAAGAGAGTAGGGATCAAGCCGTTAGAGAGAGGCAGCAAAATTTTGTCTGTTATAGCATTTAATGTAGATAGAGAAGACATATTATTTTCGTTTTCCAATTCTTTATACTTAGATAGTAGTTTCTTATATTCATTAACATTATCATGAGATATATCAATCAAATCAAGAAGAGAGTGTCATGAATAATGTCATGAGTGGTGCTAACCAATTTGTTATGAATGAGATCATTATTCTCTAAATAAAATATATCATTTGACTCAAGAGAAGATTTACCATTTTACCTTCATCAATTGTGGAGATAAAAACATTCTATGGAATTGTAGCCCGATGAAGTACATGTTAATGTATTGTCTTCACATGCGTTCATTGCAATTTGATCCTTCTTTTTCTCTTCTTGTAAAGCTTCAATAATCTTTTATAATTCATAAGCACTATCAGAAGAAGTTAAATTGTCAAAAAGACTTTCACCAAGAGAAGTAATTAAGATATCCAAAACAATTTTATTCATAACACTTTGTCTCTTTAAAATTTGTTTCATTCTTTTCTCAGTTTGGAACTAACATTATAACTAAAATCTATAATGTCTCAAAGTTCAAAATATATGGATTGAATATAAAATTTAATTCTAATCCTCCAATGATCATATGAAAAATCATGAAAAATAGGAGAAAATCAATAGAATAAAGATTTTCAATTAAATTTTTCTTGGATCTTTAACTCTAGGATGTAAAGCCGATTTAAATGAGTACCAAGCTCTGATATCAATCGTTAGACCCTAGAAGAGGGTGAATAGGTACAAGGGTAATTTAAAATTTAACATATAAAATATATATCAAAAACTATAAAAACAGTCAGACTGGTAGGATCACCCAGTCTACTGGTAGGATAGTGCAGTCATGTGGTAGAAACAACAGAGAACAAAAAGAGCAATATAACAGAGAATAAGTATGCACGGCAGATAAACAACAATAAAAATAACAGAACTTAACAATTTTAGGGCGGTTCGGAAAACTCCCCTACACCACCACCTAGAAGTCTCCACTCTAGAATTTATAAATCCACTATAAAGCTTCTTTCCGAAAAAAGGATTACAACCACCAAGACTCTTCTCTGAGCTTGAATTTCACTAACTACCAAGATACTACCCGATCTTGGATTTACACAATACCTCTTACTTGAGGCAACAATAAAAAGATTACAATAGAGAGTGTTCTCCAATACAATAATGAGAACTGATATAAGCACAATGATTAAATCAAAATAGAATATACTTGGAGACTCTATGTAATCAAAATAGTTGTAGTTACTATCAACAATAAATGGCACAAACAAAATATATAGCAATAAAGAGAATCTAAAATGAATAGAAGAGACAGAATCAAAATTCTCTTAAGTAAAGAAAAAAAGATGAAGTGTAGAATATCTCTTGAATGATCAATTGAATGCTTGACACTTCTTTGGCTTGAGGAGTTGTTCAAGAAATTGAATGAAGATGATTGACATAATAACTCCCTTTTGGACTTTGAGAGATTTGAAAGTTAAGCTTTTTGTGAGAAATAAATGTCTCTTGAATGTTTTGCTCATTGGTTTCTCTCATATGGTTATTTTCTTTGAATTCACATGTCTTTATTTTAAAGAGCAAGACAGCAAGAGAGTAGGGATCAAGCCGCTAGAGAGAGGCAGCAAAATTTTGTCTGTTATAGCATTTAATGTAGACAGAGAAGAGATCTTGTTGCTGCCCAAAGATATAGCATTTAATGCTACTGTTGCAGGTTGAAAAGAATGGAGAAGAGAGTAGCTAGAGAGAGAAGAAGAGGGAAGTGAATTTCTCTCCAATATATACCCATTGGCTTCTTTCAACATTTGTAAAGAGATGACAGACTTAGCCTCTGTCAGAAGGTCAGCAGTAAAAGGGAGTGTTATAGAGAGTATAGTTGCAATGAGATAAGGGCAAATCTGTTTACAGTCAAAGGACATCAACTGGGATACAAAAGTGTAACTTAAAGTCACTTGACAAATACTTTTCTTAGTTGCAAGTTGTAACAAGGTACAACCCACTTGATTTTATAATGTTTTGTAAAGAGGCAGCTCAATGTAGTGGGGAACAAAAAGTGAAAAGTGACAACAATCAAATACAACTCATGTGTGTCATAATAAAGAAGAACAATCTACTTGTGAATAAATAAAGCTTAACTAATGGTGGACACAAGAGAAGTACTCCCCATGTGACACTAATGAAGTGACCACAAGATATACTTGGTGACCAGAATATAGATGGAAGTAAGAACAATTGAATACGTGTCAAACAGAAAAAAAATTTCTGATGTCAATTTCTGGATAGAGGTGATAGGATCAGACTGAGTGGTGGGATAAGATGGTAGAAAGGAGATTCTACCCAGAAATTAAAATGTAAAATCCTACTATTGCCAAATTTATAATGATAATAAAATCACTGTATGATTACTTACATAGTTTCTATTTTGATAAAATTTATAGCTCAATATATCTTTGATTCTTTCTTACTCTTTCATAGCTTGATGTGACTTGTAATGGCTTGATCTTTTAGGGCTTGATGTAATTTGCTCCTAGTATCTTTTATTAGCTTGAATATGAAATTTGTGGAGTTTTACATAATTCCTTGTATCCTCTATTTGTATATAGTATTGGTTGCTCAAATTCATCCATTCTCCAACAAAGTGTCTTATCCTGTAATAAGACAAAACACTAAAAAAATTCATTAGTAAATTTATAAATTAATGCATCATCAAAATCTTAAGGCTCACAATCTCCTCCTTTTTGATGATGGCAATTTATAAATTTATTGAATAAATAGTATAAGTATAATAATACCTGAGAAGCTCCCCCTACTTACTTGCCTTAGTGCTGGGGATATATTAGAGAGCAAAACTCTCCCTTTTTAATTCAATACATGCAACAGTTTATCCCATAAACACAAGTGCATATTTTCACATTTTTCACCTTTTAAGCCCACAATATCATAAGATTCTTTATAGTGCACATATTCAATCCCACAAATACAAGCATGCACTGATGAGTGAATACCACTCAAAATCTCATAATTATATGTTCTTATCAATGTATAGGAGATCCAAGCACAATATCAAAGTAAAGTATATGTTCTTTATCAGTTTGTGCATGTGTGCATGTATCAGAATAAGTAATCAATGCATTTCATAAAATAGATAAAATGTGAAAATCAATCATGCTAAAACCAAATCCAATCATAAGCTTTTTTTCTCTCCCTCTTTGACATCAACAAAAAGTTAAAACCAGAAAGTAAAGCATGCATAGAAAATCAAAAGTCACAAATCAGAACTTAAATTTGAAAAATAGAAACCAAATCTTAAATAAGAGATTAAATTTTTTTGTCCCTATTTTTCAAAAGTCCAAATTATCAGAGTGAGACAAACACGTGTGGTAAGTGAAAGTCTTTTTCAAATTAACTATTACCATCACAAATATGTCAAGACAAATATATCTAATTTTCAGCAAGTTAAGTTGTATATCAGCCCAATATCCAAATATTTATATTTGAGAATATAATTCAGTAATAATAATTTCAATTTTGTGCATGATAATATGTCAACATAATATATAAGCATACACAATCATGTTTCAATACTTAAGAGTGCATAAATAGTAAAATATCAGTTATATCAATACACAACCTGATAGAATAGTAACATAGACAGCTAGTATATGATGAAATAGAACAAATAGGCTAACTGGCATGAGCAAAAATTATCTCCCATTAAATACATAAGCATGTATACATATAGAAAAAGAAATTATACTCAAGTTAAGGCATAAACTATGCATATTCAGATTATGTATCAGAATATTTGTTCTTATCAATGAATGTCAGTGTACATATATAGAATCAGTTATCATAAAATAAACTAACTCATTGTTATAACAGATAATGAACTCATATCAGAGAAGTAAAAAGTATAGTTTAGAGTCCAAAATCAATAAGAATTAACATGCAGAGCATAAACAAAGATCAAAAATTAAGAATCGGTGTGCATGTTATTCATTCAGAATGCTGGCAATTATTATCAATAATTCAATGAAGATTATAGCTATGAAAAATCATAGTCAAGATAAGTATATGAGAATCTTATCACATCTATGGTTATACAAGATACATCAATATGAAAATGTATACTCAATATATTGAGAAGATACTAAATATCAAGTCATAGCAAGAAAGTATAGAAAGTGTCAAACTAAAGCATATTGTGTATGAATATAAAAGCACAAATAATGATTTCAATATTCACAATTAATTTTATAAGCAATAATCATGTGAATAGAATAGATATTGCCTAGAAAAGTGTGATATCACATGAAAATAAGAATATAGCAATACATGATCACTAAGTCTATAAACTAAGCATTAAATGTTCACAGGAATCATGTATAACCACTAAAATATAGTTAGAAGTGAAGCACAAGCAAGTAATTTATATTCTCTAGTAAAATCAAATTCATAAATATGTTCATAAAACTCGTCAAAAGATATTTACCAAAAGATATAAGAAATAGAAGTAAAAAACTCATTTTAAATAAGTATTCAAAATCAATTTCAAAAAATACTTTTAAAGTCCATATAAATCACGGATATATAGAGAGGAATTAAAACTCCCCCTGTCGATAAACACTGATACATTGTGCATAAAGGATATATCATAAGTAAAACTCAAGATCATAGATCAAAAAAAACTATCACCAAGTATATATGTGTGTATCACAAAATATCAAGTTATATCATATATCACATATATGCACAAGCTTGCTAAATTTACCAATATCAACATGTATAACATATATAAGTTATGCAAAAGTTCAAATTATGCAAAAACATGCTCAAGCATTACCACTTACTAGCAGCTAAATTAAAAAATTTACAAGTATTAGGTCATTAGAGCTGCTGGTAGGATAGTGTAAATCTAGTGGTAAGATATTAGGTGATCCACATGTAGAATAGACTTAGCTAAAACAAAATTTTGCGAAAACCAATAAGCACATTCATAAAAACATGAATAAAACTCATAAAAGTTTAAAATTGCATTCATTTTATAAGTTACATATATGAATGCAAGTAGCATAAAAAATAAACACATTTGAATGAGTACCCATGAGACATATATCACAAAATCCAAGAAATCCAATTATGTATCTCATTTCTAAAGTAACACATATATATAATTTATTAAAAAACACATAAGAATTTAAACTCTTCTTGCTTATATGAATTGACACATGGAGCACAAAGAATATCAAATATATCAATTTAAGCATAACACATGTATCATGTTGAGAATATCTCAAATATGCATACCAAATAACCAATATATCTCAAATATCACACAAGTATGCACAAACTTGAATAAATAATTGATTCTTATTAAATACATGCTTGCAAGATTAGATATGACACTAAAACATGTACACATAAGTGTATACAATTTTAAGACTTTCAAATAATTTTATAAGAATTAAAAATATAAAAAATTGTAAAAATAATTTTCAAAGTGTATCTCAAAACTATTAATATATAAAAGTTGTATAGCTTCATAAAAAAACTAGATTATATATCAATAAAAATTCATATAGATTGCATTCAAGATCTCATTTAGCATGAATCAATATGACAAGAATATTCTGTTGAAAAAGTATTTCAAATAAGTGCTCATTGATATTTAGCAATCACAAATATATGTTAAATATCAATTATTTTGTGTGAGCATGTAATACGAGATTTAGCAAAGTAAGAGCATTCATATTGTCACACAAGTTATTATCAATTATATCTTGATCAAGTTTGACATGCATAATATCTTGGTAAAATTTGACTAGATGAGATAGAGAGATAAAAAAATTCTTACACAACTCATCATAAATATCTTTTGTATATATCAAAATTAAGTTCTAACATGAAATTCATCATTATAAATAGAGATATATCACCAAAGTGTACTTGCATTATAGCATATGATGCAAATAAAGTATACTCAAAATATTTTCTTCTTAATAAATATATATAAATTCAAAAGATTCATATCAAGTCAAAAACTTTAATTTTTCGATCAATAAGTTGTTAAATGATTGAAGGTTCATTGAATTACAAAAAATCTTCATGAATCCATATTTTTAAATACAATATACACACAAAAAAATATAAGTTTACCTTAGGAGTCTCCATATAATTCAGATCAAGTAAATATATTTTACGCATAATCTTATAAAAAATGATTTTAAAGAAACAAAGTAGAGTATGTTATCATGGTATAATTGAAGTGCAATCATATAGTTATATGCATTCATGCACTTATAAACTCGATTTTATATTCACCAATATCAAAAGCTATGTGAATATAAAGAGATAATCATGAAAAAGAATAATATTCACAAAAATGGCTTGTTGATCAATAACATTAAATATAGCTAAACTCATTGATTATATTCAAGTTAAAACACATGAGTATGAATCAACTTCATAAAAGTATATATCCTATCATGCACAAGAGTATTCCACAATACTTGTTATAAAATCATCAAAATCTAAAACAAATATGACAATCAAAGCCATACAAGATTTTTAAGAATATGGTATAAAAGAAAATCATATCAAAATTTAAATCATTTTAACTCAATCAAAATCACGTAGAAAGATAGAAATAATCTCATTTCAAGAATAAAGATAGAACAAGATATACCAATGATAGTTCTTTCAAGGTGAACAATTCACCTTCACAATTTGATAGGGTTGCAAATAGATTCGGATCTCCCGTTATATGCCTTGAGTAACCATTATCAAGATACCACTTGATCTACGTTGAAAGAGGTTGCACACCTACTAAACAATTTTGGTATGTGCATTTTGGTAACCATTATCTTTTAGGTCCTTAAGCATTAGTGGCAAGTTTTGGTACCCGCTTAACAAAAAGAAGAACATAATAATTTTTCTTAATTTAACATGATGTGCATGCATGCCCATTCTTCAACAATAAGTGTAAATAATATTAAACTTGCTATTATAAAAATTATGAGAATGAAATCAAATTTTTTGTTTTGATAAGATGGCATCCTGTCAGCATCTGGACCCATCCTGTCAGTCTCCAACTAGTAGGATGATATCCTACCAGAACCTGAATCTATCCTGCCATACAGGTTCTACACATAAGTTGCATTAGAAGTAGATACAATATCAGTAAAACTTTTCAATTTGATTTTTCAATTATTCTCAATTTGAAATTCAATAACTTTAGGATGCAACTCATTTTTCTCCTTCAAAATATTTTCATAAATAGATGGACAAGATGAATGTTTTTTTTAAAGAAATGAATCCTTTTGAAAACTTTTGTATTCATTAACAAGGTCAATGTAAGCTCCCTCAATATCTTCTAAATTAGCACAATCATCAATAGTTACCTCATCCTCATTTGCCATGAAGCATATATTTGAGTTTGAGAAACTCAAGTTAGCTTCTTTAATATGACAATAAAAATCATCAATTTTATCACAAGAAAAATAAACATGCTTCCGTTTTAAAGAATCAATGAAAATATTATTTTTTGAAATTATAGTTTCAATCTCATTCACCAAGCCATCAATATTAAATAAATGAGAATCATAAGAACATGAAAATAGATCATATTTAGCACAAGAATCTCATTTTCAGTTCTTAATCTAATATTCTCTAATCTAAACATATTATTTTATTTTTCCAATTCTTTATACTTAGATAGTAGTTTCTTATATTCATTAACATTATCATGAGATATATCAATCAAATCAATAAGAGAGTGTCATGAATAATGTCATGAGTGGTGCCAACCAATTTGTTATGAATGAGATCATTATTCTCTAAATAAAATATATCATTTGACTCAAGAGAAGAATTACGCATTTTAACTTCATCAATTGTGGAGATAAAACATTCTATTGAATTGTAGCCCAATGAAGTACATGATAATGTATTGTCTTCACAAGTGTTCATTGCAATTTGATCCTTCTTTTTCTCTTTTGTAACGCTTCAATAATCTTTCATAATTCATAAGCACTATCAGAAGAAGTAAAATTGTCAAAAAGACTTTCACCAAGAGAAGTAATTAAGATATTCAAAACAATTTTATTCATAACACTTTGTCTCTCTTAAAATTTGTTTCATTCTTTTCTCGGTTTGGAACTAACATTATAACTAAAATCTATAAAGTCTCAAAGTTCAAAATATATGGATTGAACATAAAATTTAATTCTAATCCTCCAACGATCATATGAAAAATCATGAAAAATAGGAGGAAAATCAATAGAGTAACCATTTTCAGTTAAATTTTTCATGGATCTTTAACTCTAGGACGTAAAGCCTATTTAAATGAGTACCAAGCTCTGGTACCTATCGTTGAACCCTAAAAGGGGGTGAATAAGTACAAGGGTAATTTAAAATTTAACATATAGAATATATATCAAAAACTGTAAAAACAGTCAGACTGGTAGGATACCCAGTCTACTGGTAGGATAGTTAAGTCATGTGGTAGAAACAACAGAGAACAAAAATGAGCAATATAACAGAGAATAAGTATGCACGACAGATAATCAACAATAAAAATAACTCAACAATTTTAGGGTGGTTCGGGAAACTCCCCTACACCACCACCTAGAGGTCTCCACTCTAGGATTTATAAATCCACTATAAAGCTTCTTTCTGAAGAAAGAATTACAACCACCAAGACTCTTCTCTGAGCTTGAATTTCACCAACCACCAAGATACTGACAGTACGCCTAGAGGGGGGTGAATAGGTGTACGGCTAATCTAATGAACTAAATGCGAAAATTAAAAACTTTATTGCAACAACACTTAATGCAACCAACGAGTGTAGCCGAATTCCCGGTGAAGGGCTCTGGACTAACTCCTCTTGATTCCTCTGAATAAGAGTTGAGGCGCTATATGAAGCTCTCGTGGTTAAGCACAAGTGAGGCACACACAAACAAGCCAAGCATATAATGAATGACCAATATGAAATGATGCAAGGCACGATATAAAAGAGAGAGAGTTAGAGTCAATAGATCAAACGCAAAAGCCGAGATATGTTTCGAGGTTCGAGCACACAGCTCTACGTCCCCGCCTTCACACAGAAGGATTTCCAGTCCACTAACTTGTCCACACAGGACTCCCACACAGGGAACCTCCACTGAGGATTTAGGGCAATACAACCGGGAGTACACAACTCCTCTCTCAACCGAATACAACCTCTCACAGAGGCAATGCACAACCAACACAAACACAACCTCACACAAGAGGGGTAGACACTTAGCCAATACAAGTCAATCACCTCACACTAGAGGGATTCCAACAATCTCCACCTCTCACTAGAGGGAGCTAACCACCACTCCAAAATCAACCTCTACACAAGAGGGATATCACAAGTAAGGAGGGTTAGAACTTGGTGGTCTATCTCAACCACAAACAACTTCTTCCACAAAATAAAGATCATATAGATAGGATAGCAAGATATGGCTCAAGTGTGGAAAATCAAGATGTTGGAAAACAAATCACAAGGAAAAATACTTGGGAAAACAACTTAGGATTTGATAGAAATGAAGAACAAAGCAAATATCCCAAATCTAAATTTTTCTATGATTTTTCCAACTCTTGAAAACAAATAAAGAATGATCTTTAAAACTAATAAACTCTTTTGAAAACTTGCTTTTAAAACACTAGAGAATATGTGAAATTTTGCTCTTTAAGTCTTAACCAAAACCTACTCCAAATGGGGTATAAATAGCCCCCATACAAATTCTGCCCGTTGGCAGCTGCAAGGTCAAATTTGACCTTCCGGTCGACCGGCCAACGGTCAAATTTTTGACCGTTGAGCCTTCCGGTCGATCGGGCCCTGAACCAGAGAGCAACGGCTCTCTGGCCGATCGACCGCCCGGTCGACCGGGGAAACCCGAGAGTGGGTTGCCTTCAGTCGGTCGACCGCTCGGTCGACCGGCCCAAGGGGCTGGCTGCGTGCACGTTTGTGTGCACGTCCGGTCGACCGTTCCGGTCGATCGGCTCCTGGGCCGGTCGACCGGTCGGTCGACCGCCAGAGCCTGGCAGACAGAATTTAGGGACTGAAAAACTGGGTTTTTAATTCTCAAATAAATCCCATAAATTCTCTAAAAATCCACAAAAATAAGTTCAGTATAATACATTGATATACAAACTTATTTGAGTAAAAATCAAACCAAGTTACAAACATTTTGAACTCTTTTTGTGTTATGAAAATTTTGCCGAAAACCAAAAACTGTATTTTCTAAAACTTGGATTTTTCAAAATGGAAATCCGATTTTTCCAAAACTCATCCAAATACAAAAACATGATATTTAAACAACTTTTAAACATATAGTATATGGATATAATCCAATATACATATAAAGATATATATCAATGTTTTTGATATTAAAGTCCAAAATTAGTTTTGTTAAAACACAAAACTCCAAACACATGAAATAGGCATATCAAAATAAGTTTGTCTAAGATATGAAGTATACACGTATATAGAACAAATCTAATATACATTTAAACCATGTAAACTTATTTTGATTATATCTATTCATGAAAACCAAGATTGGTTAAACCAAAAACTGAAAACCAACAAACATGAAACTTAAAAACAAGTGTGTGTGTGTGTGTGTGTGTTGTGAACTTGAGCATATCACACTATCTAACTTTACAATGGATCTAAACACTAAACTAAACACTGTACCGAAGTCTTCTTGTGGAGCTCCGTCTCCAAGTCGACTCGATCTAAACGTGATCCACCGAGCTAGACTCCAACGAGTGCAAGATATGAACTTTGTCGCTCGGGCTCTTGAATCACCATGTGAAAGCTCCAAAACTCCTTTATTGAAGCTAATCACCTACTAATATCGTGGTTAAGTATCTGAAACTAAACATCACAAGATTATTAGTAAACATAATTACATGAGTTAATCATCATCAAAACTAGAGTGGAAGGCCACTGGGCCAACAATCTCCCCCTTTTTGATGATGACAAAACTCATGGAGTTATATATGCATGGATTAAAGTTAAGCTTCAAAGAAGCTCCCCCTTAACTCTTGCATAGCAATAAAAATAAGATATTCAATGAAGCACATGATGCTAAACAAAAGTATGCAACAACTAGGAGAGAGAAACATGCATAAAACAAACATATGTTTTAAAAACCTTCTCCCCCTTTTTGTTTAAACTCTCAAAATCATTTTCTCATATATAATAGTAAGATGCATAAACTCAATATATGCAAAAACACAAATATGCATATATAAACTCAAAATCTTTCTCCCATTTTTTGTCAATCATCAACAAAGGGGTCAAAGAAAACAATATTCTCCCCTTTTTGTCTTAAACAAAAAAATATCAATAAGGGGTGAAATCGAAACAAAACGGTATGATACCAATTGTAAGAAAAAAAATATATCAATTTAGTGCATCATGATATCAATGAAATATATCAATTGAAAGTACATAATGTGGTACATAAAACAAATGTTTTTAATTTAAATAGCAATTGATACCAATTGTAAGTAAATACCAATTAAATACCAATCGTAAGTAAATAAATCATTTTGAGCAATTCAACCAACAATTTTGATATCAATAAAACATACCAATTGAAAGTAAAACTTATAGGTAATCTTGATACCAATTTGCAAAGATTATTACCATTGAAAGTAATTTTTCATTAAAAGCATATGATACCAAAAATAATCAATATCCTTTTTTTTAATCATTTTTAACATAAAGTGTGGGAGTAGAATACCAAAACCAATTGAAAAGTAAAATACCAATTGAAAGGTGAAATATGAATTTTCTCCCCTTTTATGAAATACCAAATAAAATAATGCATAAGCTTGTATATGATGCCAATTGAAACATAATCAATTGAAATATAATAGTCATTTAAGAAATCAAGCTTAGCATAGCCAAAATTTGTGCTCAAAGATATAGAGATATAGTAAGCACAAATAAAGCATATATATGTATGAAAAATTAAATACCAATCGAAATTGATACTATTTGAAGTTGAAAGCATACATATATAAAAACATATATGAGTATACAAAAAGAATGTCAATAGTGATACCAATTGAAAAAAAATCTAATGATACCAATTGAAAACAAAATAAGATTAAGTGTATAACTCATATTCCTTTCCACCCATTTCATGCACATGTTTAAAAAGATTTTCAATATTAAGCATACAAGGCATGGTCGCCCAACCAACCGTCCTTAAATAGAAGGGGTTTTCAAAAAAAATAGGTTTGAAAAGAGTTTAGCATAATTTAAAACTCTTCCAAAATAAAGAATACGAACTAGTTATAAGAAAATTTTGTAAACTACTACGAAATCCTTCAAGTAAGGAATAAAACAAAATTATATTTCATGAAAAACATGTAGATCACATGATCACCAAACACTCAAAATCTATAAAGCATATATATCATACTCGTGAAAACAAAATCATGAGAAAACAAATAAGGTGAGTGTATAAGAGTTATGTGAAACACATTATCATGAAAATAGTCAATTTAGATCAATATAAAATTCCTTAAAAACATGAAAATCATTAAAACTAGAATTCTTCAAGGTATATGTATGTCATGTACAAACTAAAGTATACATACATATCCAAATATAAACGAGTCCATAAAAGTATATGCATGAAGGTAAGTGGCTCATGGATGTATATGTATAACTAATAGTTTGGTCAAAATAGACATATACATGAAGTTAAACATATAAACATGAAAAGCATGTACAAAATAGAAATACACGTCAAATGCATGAATCATCAAAACTAGGCTATACTAGTACATCTAATGAGTACAAATGAGCGTTCAAATACAGACATATAATAGTCTATTTGTGGCTCACTAGTTGTACAAGTATATACCTAAGTTTTAATAAAAAATTAACATTTAAACATGTAATCAAAACATGAAGTATAGAAATCAAAACAAAAAAACTCATAAACATATATATGATCATTATGTATATGCACGTGCATAGATATAGGACATACACATTAGTTAAAACAAATGTGAGAATACAAAGATATAAATCCATATTTAAACATGGGTGTCTCAAATAACTAAACATGTATATCACTAATCTAAATATCATGGCATATAACATACTAATCATGAAACATCAAAACATGCTAAAATCAATGATATGAAAAGCATGTAAACAATAAATGAGGAGTAAGAGATCGTTACCAAAACCGAGAGGGCAACTCTCTATGTCTCCAAAACAAGGTGGTCCTCCCACTTAACTCCCATTGAAAGTGATGCATCCAAATAGTTCTCTTTTAAGCTAGGAACGCATCCACCTCAAGGCACCATAACTCTCACGTCATGCGAGAGCCCACACCTACATCAAATACAATAGGGGTGGTCTTTGGTACCCACACTCTTTTGGGTCCATGGGGGTTAGTTTCTTTCCTAACCCAAACAAACTTAGTTGCTAAATTTTCATCATGTATCTTATCATAGCAAAATTTAGCAAGGTGGCCCTTACGTCCACAATGTGTACAAGTGTACACATGAGCATACATAGTGTTGTGTATATGAACGTGCGAAGCATGTGTATGCCGTGGATGGTGTGCATGCATAGATGGAATTTGTTTCTTGCGAAACATGAATTCCAAACGTGTATGGTTCATGGCACAATGGCTCAAAGTGGAGCCCAAACAATCAATATTCTTCTTTAACAAATTTATATCATTTTCAATTATAGAAGAAGTGTGGCATGCAATAGGTGAGCTAGATGGTGAAGCTACACTAGCATGGCAAACATCTGTAGACAAATCATTTTGTAAAGAAATATTCTTTTTAGAAACCATTTCCAATTCCTTTGAAATAGAAGCAATTTTATTTTCAAGGAATCATTCTCTTTTAAAACAAAATCAAGTTTTGAAGCTAAAGACTCATTTTTCTTCAAAACTTCATTGCAATCATTTCTATTTTCAAAATCTCATTTTCCTTTAGGGCAAGGTCTAGTTGAGATTTAAGTGAGTCACGTTCACTTGAAATCTCTTTCTTCTCTTGCAAAATCAAATCTAGTTTTGAAAGCAAATCTTTATTTTCATTGTTAAGTCCTAGACTTTTCTTTTTCAAAAGATTATATTTTTCAAGCAATTTTTCACAAACAATAGAAAGTTCTTCATTCAAAGCATTTGGATCAACATAGTCATTACATGAAGAGCTAGCATCATCACTATCTAATTGAGTTTTTGAGTATACCTCAAGGGAGTCATTCCCTTGGACCATGTAGCATTGTTGTTCGGATTCTCCACTAGATTCATCCTCCGTTTGGATTGGCAATTAAACCTTGTAGGAGGTCAACGTGTTCCACACTGTAAAGGCAGAATCACTGTTAGAAACTAAGCACAAATATTCTTTATTAAGCGTGCTTCTAAGTGCCTCAAGGGCTTGTGCATTGGCCTCTATATGCTTGCTATTATCAAGATAGGATTTCTTGGTAGCGGCAAGGAAAACATGCAAGCCTAGGGTTTTCAAGTACATGGACATCCTAAATTTTCACATGTCAATGTTGGAGACATCAAACATGGGAGGTGACAAGAAATCTATGAGTGTGTATAAACAATATAAGTGTGCAAATGCAAATGATAGATTAGCAACCAAGATCACACTCCGAGGTGGTTAAACCAAATATCAGGAGCGTAGGCTCTGATACCAATTGACAGTACGCCTAGAGGGGGGTGAATAGGTATACGACTAATCTAATGAACTAAATGCGGAAAATAAAAACTTTATTGTAACAACACTTAATGCAACCAACGAGTGTAGCCGAATTCCCGGTGAAGGGCTCTGGACTAACTCCTCTTGATTCCTCTGAATAAGAGTTGAGGCGCTATATGAAGCTCTCGTGGTTAAGCACAAGTGAGGCACACACAAACAAGCCAAGCATATAATGAATGAGCAATATGAAATGATGCAAGGCACAATATGAAAGAGAGAGAGTTAGAGTCAATGGATCAAACGCAAACACCGAGATATGTTTCGAGGTTCGAGCACACAGCTCTACATCCCCGCCTTCATACAGAAGGATTTCCAATCCACTAACTTGTCCACACAGGACTCCCACACAGGGAACCTCCACTGAGGATTTGGGGCAATACAACCGGGAGTACACAACTCCTCTCTCAACCGAATAAAACCTCTCACAGAGGCAATGCACAACCAACACAAACACCACCTCACACAAGAGGGGTAGGCACTTAGCCAATACAAGTCAATCACCTCACACTAGAGGGATTCCAACAATCTCCACCTCTCACTAGAGGGAGCTAACCACCACTCCAAAATCAACCTCTACACAAGAGGGATATCACAAGTAAGGAGGGTTAGAACTTGGTGGTCTATCTCAACCACAAACAACTTCTTCCACAAAATAAAGATCCTATAGATAGGATAGCAAGATATGGCTCAAGTATGGAAAATCAAGATGTTGGAAAACAAATCACAAGGAAAAATACTTGAGAAAACAACTTAGGATTTGATAGAAATGAAGAACAAAGCAAATATCCCAAATCTAAATTTTTCTATGATTTTTTCAACTCTTGAAAACAAATAAAGAATGATCTTTAAAACCAATAAACTCTTTTGAAAACTTGCTTTTAAAACACTAGAGAATAGGTGAAATTTTGCTCTTTTAAGTCTTAACCAAAACCTACTCCAAATGGGGTATAAATAGCCCCCATACAAATTCTGCCCGTTGGCAGCTGCAAGGTCAAATTTGACCTTCCGGTCGACCGGCCAATGGTCAAATTTTTGACCGTTGAGCCTTCCGGTCGACCGCCCGGTCGACCGCCCGGTCGACCGGGCCCTGAACCAGAGAGCAACGGCTCTCTGGCCGGTCGACCGCCTGGTCGACCGGGGAAACCCGAGAGTGGGTTGCTTTCAGTCGGTCGACCGCTCGGTCGACTGGCCTAAGGGACTGGCTGCGTGCACGTTTGTGTGCACGTCCGGTCGACCGTTCCGGTCGATCGACTCCTGGTCCGATCGACCGGTCGGTCGACCGCCAGAGCCTGCCAGACAGAATTTAGGGACTGAAAAACTGGGTTTTTAATTCTCAAATAAATCCCATAAATTCTCTAAAAATCCACAAAAATAAGTTCAGTATAATACATTGATATACAAACTTGTTTGAGTAAAAATCAAACCAAGTTACAAACATTTTGAACTCTTTTTGTGTTATGGAAATTTTGCCGAAAACCAAAAACTGTATTTTCTAAAACTTGGATTTTTCAAAATGGAAATCCGATTTTCCAAAACTCATCCAAATACAAAAACATGATATTTAAACAACTTTTAGACATATAGTATATGGATATAATACAATATACATATAAAGATATATATCAATATTTTTGATATTAAAGTCCAAAATTAGTATTGTTAAAACACAAAACTCCAATCACATGAAATAGGCATATCAAAATAAGTTTGTCTAAGATATGAAGCATACATGTATATAGAACAAATCTAATATACATTTAAACCATGTAAACTTGTTTTGATTCTATCTATTCATGAAAACCAAGATTGGTTAAACCGAAAACCGAAAACCAATAAACATGAAACTTAAAAACAAGTGTGTGTGTTGTGAACTTGAGCATATCACACTGTCTAACTTTACAATGGATCTAAACACTAAACTAAACACTGTACCGAAGTCTTCTTGTAGAGCTCCGTCTCCAAGTCGACTCGATCCAAACGTGATCCACCGAGCTAGACTCCAACGAGTGCATGATATGAACTTTGTCGCTCGGGCTCTTGAATCACCATGTGAAATCTCCAAAACTCCTTTGTTGAAGCTAATCACCTACTAATATCTTGGTTAAGTATCTGAAACTAAACATCATAAGATTATTAGTAAACATAACTACATGAGTTAATCATCATCAAAACTAGAGTGGAAGGCCACTGGGCCAACAGATACTACCCGATCTTGGATTTACGCAATACCTCTTACTTGAGGCAACAATAAAAAGATTATAATAGAGAGTGTTCTCCAATACAATAATGAGAACTGATATAAGCACAATGATTAAATCAAAATAGAATATACTTGGAGACTCCATGTAATCAAAATAGTTGTAGTTAATATCAACAATAAATGGCACAAACAAAATATATAGCAATAAAGAGAATCTAAAATGAATAGAAGAGACTGAATCAAAATTCTCTTAAGTAAAGAAAAAAGATGAAGTGTAGAATATCTCTTGAATGATCAATTGAATGCATGACACTTCTTTGATTTGAGGAGTTATTGAAGATGATTTACACAATAACTCCCTTTTGGACTTTGAGAGATTTGAAAGTTAAGCTTTTTGTGAGAAATAACTGTCTCTTGAATATTTTTCTAACTGGTTCCTCTCATATGATTATTTCTTTGAATGCACAAGTCTTTATTTTAAAGAGCAATGAAGCAAGAGAGTAGGGATCAAGCAGTTAAAAAGAGGCAACAAAAATCTGTCTGTTATAACATTTAATGTAGATGGAGAAGAGATCTTGTTGCTGGCAAAAGATATAGCATTTAATGCTACTGCTGCAGGTTGAAAAGAATAGAGAAGAGAGTAGCTAGAGGGAGAAGAAGTGGGAAATGAATTTCTCTCCAATATATACCCAACGGCTTCTTTCAACAACTGTAAAGAGATGATAGAATTAGGCTCTGTCAGAAGGTTAGCAGCAAAAGGGAGTGTCGTAGAGAGTATAGCTACAATGAGATAAGGGAAAATCTCTTTACAGTCAAAGGACAACAACTGGGATACAAAAGTGTAACTTAAAGTCACTTGACAAATACTTTTCTCAGCTGCAAGTTGGAACAAGGTGCAACCCACTTGGCTTTATAATGTTTTGTAAAGAGGCAACTCAATGTAGTGGGGAACAAAAAGTGAAAAGTGATAACAATCATGTACAACTCATGTGTGCCATAATAAAAAAAAACAATCCACTTGTGAATAAATAAAGCTTAAATAATGGTGGACACAAAAGAGGTATTCCCCATGTGATACTACATTGAAGTGACCACAAGATATACTTGGTGGCCAGAATATGAACAGAAGAAAGAATAATTGAATATGTGTCAAACAGAAAATATTTCTAATGACCTTTTCTGGACAGAGGTGACAGGATTGAACTGAGTCGTGGGATGAGATTGTAGAAAGGAGATTCTACCCAGAAATTGATATGTAAAATACTACTAGTGTCAAATGTATATTGATAATAAAATCACTGTATGATTACTTACATAGTTTCTATTTTGATGAAATTTGTAACTCAATATATCTTTGGCTCCTTCTTGCTCTTTTATAGCTTGATGTAACTTGTAATAGCTTGATCTTGTAGAGCTTGATGTAATTTGCTCCTAATAGCTCTTTGTAAGCTTGAATATGAAATTTGTGGAGCTTTATATAATTCCTTCCATCCTCCATATGTATATAGCGTTGGTTGCTCCTATCCATCCATCCTCCAATAAAGTGTCTTATCTTGTAATAAGACAAACACTAAACAAATTCATTAGTAACTTAATTTGTAGGTTAATACATCATCAAAATCTTAGGGTTCACAGGTATTGTCATTTGTTAAGGTATGATTTTCCAACCAATTCGATATAAAAGATTTGGGAGAAGCTAGCAACAACCTTGTGATTAAACTCATTCGAGATCGCAAGAACAGAATGTTAGTCTTATCACTTATATCGATGCAGTTCTAGCCCATTTTAGCATGCAGGATTTCAAGAAGGGTTACTCACCTTTCAGACATAGAATCACTCTATCCAAGAATCAGTGTCCCAAGACACCTGAAGAGATAGAGAGCATGAAGACAGTTCCTTATACTTTGGCAGTAGAAAGCTTCATGTAAGCTATGCTTTGAGCTAAACCAAATATGTGCTTTGTTGTAGGCATGGTTAGCAGATATCAGTCTAACCCGGGATGAGAACACTGGATTGTGGTAAAACATATACTCAAGCATCTAAAAAGGACTTGAGACCATATGTTGATATACCAGTCAGAGAGTCTAGTACCTTAGGTACACATGCTCAAATGTTCAGTCAGATAAGGATGCCAAAAAGTCTACCTCAGGATTCATGTTTACCCTAGGAGGTGGAGCCATAAGTTGGAGGAGTGTAAAGCAATTTTGTATTGCTGACTCCACCATGAAGGCCGAGTATGTAGTTGCCTCAGAAGCAGCTAAGGAGGCGGTTTGGCTCAGAAAATTTCTATTAGATCTTGATGTGGTCCTTTCACCACAATTAGCTATTACACTATACTGTGATAATAGCGGAGCGATTGCCAACTCTATGGAACCAAGAGCACACAAGAAGGGAAAATACATTGAGCGTATATATCACCTGATTCGATCATTCGAGAGCAAAGGTGAGGTAACAGTGACAAAAATTGCATCAGCTAACAATCTGGCAGACCCCTTTAGAAAGAGCTTGCAAGGCAAGATTTTCGACAGTCACATTGAGGAGATAGGATTGAGATGTATGTCAGCTTGGTTTTGAGTATAAGTGGGAGATTGTTGGAGATATACTAAAAATCTAAGCCTTTTTCTATTAGAACTCAATATATGATTTATTATTTAATTGGGTCTTTCTCACATGTACCCCAAATCTTTCATAATTTCAAAAATACTCCTCAAACTTTCATAATATCAAAATTACTCTCCAAATTCTTTCAAATTTTCAAAATTACCCCCACTGATCAAAATTACTCTAATATCCCCCAGACTCTCCCTCCATTTCTTTACTCTCATTTCTCTCCCTCTTTCTTTCTCTCCCCCTCTCTTTCTGAGGCAGCAGAGGTGGAGGAGGAGATGCGGCGAAGGAGATGCGGAGGTGGAGGTGCTGGCGGAGGAGGCAGAGGCAGCAAAGGAGTTATGGAGAAGGAGAGGGAGGTAAATCTGAGTGTAAGGGTATTTTTTGGAATTTTATATTTCATAAAAGATAATCGGGGGATAATTTTAAAAATATGTAAGAATTTGGGGAGTAAATATGATATTATGTAGATTTGGGGAGTAATTTTGAAATTTTAAAAGAATTTGGGGAGTAATTTTGATATTATGGAGATTTTGAGAGTATTTTTGAAATTATGAAAGATTTGGGGAGTACATATGAGAAAGACCTTATTGAATATATCATTTTCATTTTATGAGAATATGTATGACCAAATGATTGTATTATATACATGACCTGGTATGTAGAGCTCGACTTACACATAGTAGATCAGATCATCGGATCCCTATAGAACATAAGTTAGGCCCACAATTTTAGATGGAGGTAAACATACCATCGGTAGGATTGTAATACAATCTTCTGGAATAGTCTATCTTAATTATAGGAGACTCTTTAATGTCTTAGACTATTGTATGAGTGCACTTTATGTGTATTCGAGAAGATCAAGTTGAGATAATTTTATATATACTAATTATATTAGAAAATTACACCTCATGATTATTATGAGTGCTTAAACTCTTAATTCCGAAATATTTAATGAACATGTGCATATTATACTTGTCACTTTGATTCACTAAGAAGAGAGATTCTTTTACGCGCCAATAGCTTCAGTAAGGTGAGTGACAATGTAATGTGTATGATGGACTTTATCTATCGACGGAATCCACGTCCCGGTATAAGGTTATGATGATGTCCTCTTGAGAGCTTATAAGTTTTGCCCATATCAAACCCTGCAGGTGGATTTAATTATCCGACATGGACAAGATGTCAATTAAATAAAATTGTCAGCAATTTAATTTGATTGACGGACATCGAAAATCTTAATGTGGTGAGATTTAAGTAATAATAATAAGGATCTCTAAAGTAATTTTGAGATAAGGACAAAAATGTAATTACAATTCTTTAATGGACTGAATTGTAATTTATGAAATTTAGGATTCTAATTCGGGTTGAATTAAGGTTTCCTAATTTCATCAGAAGTATGATCTTTATTTGATTCCTAATTTGTTAGCCCAAGGTTGCAATCACTGGTTTCTTGTTTTGATGATAACAAAACTTATGTAGTTATTAAGTACTAATCAAGTTCAAGTGTTTAAATATTTTTCAAGGTTCAAGAGGATTTAAAGTGTTTCTTCCTCAAAAGGAAGGCATTGAAGTCTCAAGTTCACTCAAAGATGGTATTCAATCTAACAGAATCAAGATTGACTCTTTGGAGAAGCCAACTAGAAAATTGCTTGAAGACATGTAGAACTTATGTAAGAAAATAGTATGTTTAAAGTATAGTGTGCAGAATTGATGCTCAAGAAGTCACTCACACAAAATACAAGTTTTCAAAATTTGAGTTTTGATATCTAGTTTTTCTCTAGTTTTGATATCTCACAAGGTTTGGTGTTTGATACATGTCCCATGTTTTTCCGAAATTATATATCATATTTCTATCATGTATCCAATTGCTTCTATATTGCCAAATATTTTTCTAACTATTATAAAATATTTAAAAATAAGTTTAAATTCAAATTTTACCCAAAACTATGTTTTTAGGCTAGGTCGATCGACTGGCCAGTCGACCGGACCTCGGGGCCATTTATGGTCTTAGCCTGTGCATGTCGTGCATGTTTGTCAGGCGATCCACCGCTTGATCAGCAAACCTAGCGGTCGACCGGGCGGTCGATCGACTGGCACTAGTTTGGTCTCGATTGAGATCAGTCGACCAGGCAGTCGACTGACGATAATGGATAGTTCAAACTATTTGAACTATCGATCGACCGGCCGGTCAACTGAAGTTCTGTCAAAGCTACAGTAACGGCTAGTTTTTAAAATCTGTTTCTTTAACTTTTTCTTCAACGGTATATTTGTTCTTTTTGGGTCTAATCTCTTTCCTAATAACCTGATAGGCTCTTCTAACATTGTTTTATCATTTGCCTATATATAGGGTTAATTTGTAGCGGATTACTCAGAATTTTTTTTGAAAAATATTTGAAAATCAAGTTTATTCAAGAGAAAAGATTTTAAGTTTTCTTGCTTCAAGTACTCTCATTTCAAAATCAATTTTTGTGAGATTTCAGCTCTTAAATTGATTCATCTCAACTGGTTTTCTTTTTTCACAAACTTCTTGAGCTTCATCTCATATCAAATACTTAAGGAAGTTTTAAAAGGGATTATTTGTGATCTTTATGGTCATCAAGAGCTTGTAAATCTCATTGGCTTTGTGCTACCTCTTGTGTGGAGGATTGAGAGTTGGAGTTGTGTGCTCCAGTCTAATGTAGACCATTGTAGTTCCTTTGTGAAAGCCCCTTTGTGGAAAGATCCTTAGTGGATTGTGAAATCCTTTACGCGATGAAGGCGGGGACGTAGAGCTTGGTGCTCGAACCTCGAAACAAATTTTTTGCGTTTGCGATTGCTTTCTCTCTTTCCTAACTCTATTTCAATTGTTTAAACTTGTGTTTTTACTTTATTTCACTTGTTATTCATATCTAGCATCACTCATACTTGTCGGTTTTCACTCTTTAAATCAAGAAGGCAATTGAGTACCTCAACTCATTGTCTAGAGGAATATAGAGAAGAAGTTTTATAACCCTTCATAGGTAATCCGGCTTCACTTCTTGATTTGAGTTGCCGTTTGCATCATTCATTTTATTAATTGTTACATTTTCGCATTATTGGCCATTAGATTAGCATTACACATATTCACCCCTCCTCAAGGTGTACTTTCATAGTGGTCCCTATTGTAGCCTATATAAAATCTCCTATAGCTCTTGGCTGCGGTATGCATCATATAGAAAAAACAAAAGAGAAAACCTTAGTTTTAAAAGACGACAGAAAAGAGCTGAAGGAGAGATTGAAAGTTCAGAGCCCGCCCTCCATCTGATCTAGCGCTAATACAATAGAACATCGCGAGATGTTCCAAACGTTTTCTCAGTTCGTAGTTGAAGATTGTTAATGAGATCAATCCAGCGGGATCTCGAAAGTATGATCTAAGTTTTCTTTAAATTTATAAGATTGCATGTGCAAAATTTTTGTTGATTAGCCTATATCCTCTCAAGGCGATCTCAGGAATTTTTCGTACTATCAGCAACGGGTGGGATAAGAGTTGGATTCTCAAGCTCCACATGTAGATCTAAAAAGACTTGGGAAATCTTAAATCCACTGGAGGATCCAAATCCAATAAAAGTTCATCAAATTCGAATTTGAGTTTTTGATTATTCAAATCTGATATTGCTCCCCAAATATGATAGTTTTTTTCATAAAGAATCAAAATAAAATGAAAGATTTACTTTGTTCAAATATGTTAGTTGCTTTTATTTTGTAAAGATAATCAGATAGCTTAAATAAAAAGTTAGATTTAAGAGAAAAGATCTTGTGTAATCCGTTTATTTTGTTATAAGAAATTGACTTTTCCCCCCACTGGTGGGCTTACTTAAATTCGAGTTAGCTAAGTTTGATCTTTAAATATTTATATTTAGATTTAATAGGAATTGGATAACCCAATTAACCGTCATCTATGTTGCACGAACACGACAACATTGAAATGGGCATGATACGTGAACACGTGATAAATTCTTAAAAACACATATAATAAGGTCTGTTTGGTGTCGTAATTCGTAAGTCGTAATCGGTAAAGTCTTTTACAGTCGTAAATGAATTACATGCATGTAAGTTTTACGGTGTTTGATTGGTAATATAAAGTTATAAGTGGGAAAGTGTATTGTATTTTACGGTGTTTGGCTGTCATAATGTGTAAGTCGTAAGTGAAAAAGTTGACCACAAAATTAACTATTTGGTGATTTAAAAAGTTTTAATATTGCAAATAAATAATAGAAATGCTAAATATTAAGAAAATTTAATATTAATATAAAAAAATAATACAAATTTGCATGACCACAAATTAACTGTAATTAGGCTGTAAGTGAGTGGTAATTGGGTTGCAAGTGAGTGACAGTTTGCGTAAGTCTTTTACGAATTACGGTCCAAACAAACGCTGTAGTTGTAACTGGGTTGTAAATCATTTACAAATTACGGCCTTTTATGCGAAACAAACAGCCCCTACGTGTGTGCGACACGCGTATCACACATTTTGAACACAACACGATTTTATGATAAAAATACCCGTACCACAAAGGCTAAAAGTGGAAACCTCTTTGGCGACGGATAGAAGAGTTTCTCGACTCCTCAAAAGTTCCTCATGCATATGATTCAAGGCATAATAACTCGTGTGGATGGGAAAATAGTTTGTCTCTTAATTTGTGAGGATTTGTTTTGTTTTGGCCACCAAATCTTTTAAATCGGCGGATTCCATGTCCAAACAAATACTAGGATGGGCTTGGTCAGAGCCCAAACCATCCAATGGGGGATTATCTCTCTCTCTCTCTCATAAGAAGCAAGATGCTGGTAACTGTCGCTCCTCGTTGGGCTTGGGATTGAAGACAGAGGCGCTGAAACATGGTCAGTCTTCTAACCTTTCAAATTCTTTAAAACTTGCATTCAAATTGTTTTAGGAAAAGAACTCTATTCTATTTGATTTGTATTTTCCATTCAATTTGGCTGCTAATCTGAAACCAATCGCTACATGTTTGAACTTCGAACCCTAGATGAGTTATAAAGGCATAACCTTCCGAATGTATTTGCCCTAATTTTAGTGTTATATGTAGAATAATGGAATTTAATCGAATATCGTTGTTAAACTATGCAATGTGAGGTCTTTTCAGCAATATGAGGGCTTTTCGGTGTGGGAAAGGGATGTGCATGTTATTTCTTCACAGTTTTCTTCAGAGATGTTTTATGCTGGCATAATATATTTCTAAATCTATACAACTCGTTTTCCTAGAAGCTTGTAGATAATACTCATAGTAGTTGGTGGGAGGGTTCATCAATTATGGAGGAGTGGGGTTTTTGCATCAAGTTCTGGGAGCCCGATCGGCATGCTTATTAGGAAACTCACCCTTACCTCCCTTAGAGCTCATTATCGAGAGAGAGAGAGAGAGAGAGAGAGAGAGAGAGAGAGAGAGAGAGAGAGAGAGAGAGAGAGATCATTTTTCTTGTTAGGGCATTTAGAAGTTTGGGGTATGTAGTGGGAAAATTGGAGAGCAAAGAAAGAGGAAAACCATGGATCAAGTCTCATATGGAATCGGAATCGGAATCGGAATCGACCCATATAGAATCATCCTTATTTAATTGGTTACGAGTAGATTGGAGAGGAATCGCCTGCGGGAAATGTGAATCAGCTGGAATGAGCCCGTATCGGCGATATTTTATAAATATCAGACTGTTTCGGCTTTGTGTCGGCCGATCCCGCTCGATACGAATCCATACATAATGAAACTGGTCGATACAAAGTTCAAAAGTAATAAATCCTATGTTATTTGAAGTTCTAAAGAAAAAAGAAAGAAAGTAGGAAACAATAAAGAAATAAATAGAAAGAAATCCATAACTTTTGAAAGAAGTAATAGAGAGGGAACAAGAAAAGAAACAATAAAGAAATGAATTGAAAGAAATCCATAATTTTAAAAGAAATAATAAAGAGGGAACAAGAAAAGAAACAACAAAGAAATAAAAGGAAGTCTTTAATTTTAAGTTTGATAAGTCCAAAAGGAAAAAGATAGAATGAAGGAAAAAATGCAAAGGAAAAAACGGAAACAAAGTGGAATCCTTAATTTGAGGATGTCAAGTCCCATAGATCAAGGAAAGAGGAAGAAAATTGCAATGAAAACCAAAAAAATAAAACAAAAATGAAAGAAAATACTTAAACTGACTGATATGATGTTTAAAAGTCAAAAGATCATTTGTGTTTTGAAGCTGTGAACAAAATAAGAAATTAGGAAACAATAAAAAAATAAAATAAAATCTTTAATATTAGGTTGACAAGCTTAAAATAGATCAAGGGGAGAATGAAGAAAAATGCAAAGAGAAAAGAACCTAAAGGAAATCATTAATTTGAGGATGGAAAGTTCCACGAGTCAAGGAGAGAAGGAAGAAATATGTAAAGAAAAAAGGGAACAATAAAAAATAAAAGAAAATCAAAATCCTTAACCCTAGGATGACAATCCAGTGGATCAAGAAAAGAAGGAAGAAAAATGCAAAGAAAAAGAATGAAATAGACTAAAACCAACCACTTTGAGCATAAAAAACCTAGAATAGTTTCCATAATAACTGAACCTTTAAAGAAAATAAACATCTTTGAACCATAGCAAACTACAAATTGATTAATTGACTTTACGAGAGAAGGCACCTCAATATTTTTCTTTACAAGTTGTATTATATTTCTTAAATTTACACATTAATACAAATAAACAAAATAAAAATTTTCTAATGCTCTTAAAAAATTTTCAAATAGTTTTAATGATGTTTTTTTAAAAAAAATTTAAGACACGTCTGATAAGAACGAAATAAATGGTTGATTTTACCGATATGGCCTATTCCGATATTGTTAACCATCAGTTGATACTACAACGATTCTGAGACTTCAAAATCTTGAGAACATTCTTGACTTCTATAATGCGGTGGATTCAATATCTCAACTAATGTAATGCAAACTCTTTGCAGGCTCATGGATTAGTGTCATCTCCTCCAATCGTCTCCCAAATTGATTTTAGTTGTCCATTTGTCAAAATCATTTAGGGTATCAACCACAGTAACATTTATTTATATCCAAGTACTTATTTCTACAATTATAATATTTTAATTAAATTCAATCTGATTTTTTTTAAAATTCATGTATTCTCTTCGAAAATATATTTGAGAATCATCTAATTATTAAGAGGATCATGCAACGATTTTTTTTAGTTGAGAAGAATGAAATAATTTTTGGAATTTCAAGTTTTAACATAACTCTCCCAAGGGATAAAAAAAAAACTTGTTTTTTTGCTTGCATTGCTGGATCTAGTAAATTCTAAGAAGGTGATTCCTGGTGAAGATTGATGTTAAAGTTTAGATTATCAAAGAAGTATACAAGGTGCAGGTCCAATCGGTTGATGCAGGGTCATGATAGAATATAGCTATTTGGATGGGAGCATGGTATATTTGGTGAACTACATGTTGGTGTTATGAACCAACTAGGCTACGAAGATCCTAAAGGCCAAGTGGTGGCCGCCAAAGCAAGTTATGGGTCCATGGGAAGTGCCATCTTAGTAGAATACCATGTTCAAAGGTGTAGTTCAATGAAGTGGATTGGCTCCATTTAACATTTTTGGGGATAAATAAATAGGGGAATCCAGTTGGTGCGTGAGGGGGGGGGGGGGGGTGGGGATGGAAAGAGGTTGTTTGAGTTGTTAGGATGCAAGTATTCACATGACATTTTGTATTCGTAATGCATGCTTCGGGGGTTCGAAAAGTCATGATTTAGGGGTTTATGGGACTTGGATCAGGACTAGGTGATACTATGTTCTTATTAAACCATTAACATATTACATTGTCAATCACAGAATCAATTGTGCCAAAATTTGGATAAATTCCGTCCAAATTGTCTATGATGCATTTTCTTGTTTTCTTTTAGTCTAATGTCTCTCAATTTTATTCTTGTTATCATGCTTGGTAGAGTTCTTACTCATGTTAGAGTTACTAAGATAGTTGATGAAGCACTAATTCAGTGAGGGAGATCTTGAAAGTTTTAGAGAATCTTCATAGAGTCCTGCAAAATAAAGAAGGGTTTGCGTCGCCAGACTTGGCCTGACGATGGCCCTCTGACAGATATCCGCGCTCAAGTCAGTACGAATCTTAGAGGGGAAGGAAATGTAACCGAGAATAATGAGAAGGTACCTCTGTTGGAGGTTTGGACTCCTATTTGTAGACAAAAGATACCTGAAAGGAGATTGGGGAGACCCGCTATGTCAGCACTGCTGTACATCAATTTTTTATCTTCTGAGAGTTACTGTAGGAGGTGGTCGAACAATTAAGGTACGAGACCAGTTGTATTAGATTGATCTTTTCCTCAGCTTCTATACGAGTCCCAGATTAAAGGAAATAAACAACATATGAGGAATATATTGTCCGAACAAGTCAAAGGTGTCGATCTATCCAGATCCTATCCGAATTTGTAGGCGGGTTGAGTCCTACATCGAGTAGGATTCGAGTCCTAATTTGGTAGGATGCCCCAATACTCTTAGAACTTTAACTCTAAATATGGAAATACTTGTTAAAAGATTTTAGGATGCTCGGTCATATATGTTTGAATACCTGGATCCTCTCGTTGTTGAACATATCATATATGCTTATATAATATCATCAAAAGTATATTTAGAGTAGGAATTCATGATCTAAAGGAACTTAGATTACAGGGTGGTTGGCCTATACTTGCAATTCCTTCACTTACATTTCATGGTTGAGGTAGTTCAACAAGATCAATAAAGCGAGACACTCACTGGGACCCTAACTATAATATTGGAAGTCTGATCTAGCTTTAATTAGAAACACTAAGCGTACAGTCATCAATTACCTTGTTTAGGCACTTATATATTAGGAATCCCATGCAATTAGCTTTATTTGGAAAAGAAAATTCATCAAATATTCCATTATGGTGTGTCAGAAAACTTCTACAATTAAATACTCGTTAAATCGGATGGTTTAGTCACTTTTTTAAAATTTAAGAAATCAACTAAGAAGATATCAGTTATGTAGCATAGGTACTTCTATTATGAAGATGCACAGGTGTTAGGCATGTTAACACTCCTGTCCAGACACTTAAACATGTCATCCATTATATATATATATATATATATATATATATATATATATAAATTTAGAACATCCTCTGGCACTTCTTAGACACTCTTTTATATTTCTCTTACACTTCTTTGTTAATATTACATGATTGAGATATTTATTTATTTCTCTTTACGTATGAAAGGCTTTACTTTAGTAAAAAAATATGTTATAGTATTAACTAATATGAAACTATAATAAGTTAAATATATTTCAATAGAAGTGAGAGACATTACATAGAGTTGAATAGTCAAGACCCACTCCTTTTGCAAAAGTCACTCGAATGTATAAAGATTAATAATTTAGCATATATGTAATCATTGCATGTTTTTATATTATTAAAAGCATGTGTATAAACTATTGAATGCAAGAACATGATTATGCATGCAAGTATATATGCACTCTTACACACACACACACACACACACACATATAGAGAGATAGACTTGTGTCATTCTAGAAGGATTTGAGGCGAATCATTCCACTCAAATACAATCCTACGACGTCCGAATACAAGGTCCAGTCCATTGAATTTGATCTATATTATTTTAAGTAGCTAAAATAAAAAATCATGTATTTTGAATACATTTTGCTCATCCAACAAGAGGCGCAAAATGGATGAACGAAAGAGTGAGTTGGTTAGTTTAACGATGTAGAATATTTGAAATCTAATAAAAACTAGTGTGTAAGATTTTTTAAGTGTTTAGATCATGATGAAATTGTTGGATCAAGAATTTGTGTCTAAAATGTAGATCTAAGCAATATGTTATTTTCGGCCGTCTTTTTTGCGCCTACTTGATGAATGGGCAAAAAGTATTCAAAATACATGATTTTTGATTTTTTTAGTTACTTAAAATAATGTAGATCAACTTCAACAGAATGAATCTTGTATTCAGATATCGTAGGGTTGTATTTGAGTGGGAAGAATTCGACCTCAAATCCTTACGGAATGATACAAAGTGTGTATATATATGGAATCCACTCGGGTATCCGAGGCCGCTTAGCGTACGCTGACTAATCCTGTGGGTTCTATGCACGCTGTCCTTAGAAGTTTCCCTACACAGTCCTGGGTAAATCACAAGAATAAAGTTCCCAAGGGCAAATGCATATCCAAGAGATTCGAATCGATAACTTGCTGGGGAGACCCATGATCTAACCAGTCAAGCGCCACCTAGAGGATACACACATATGTAGGAAAATGATCCTATGAAAAAGGTTCTCAAACTAAACTTCGTGAGAACTCCACGGCGAGCCTCCCTATGGATGATTTGAACTGTTCATATTGATCTACATATTCAAATTAGGCAAATAATATATATGTATGTATTTATATGTATACATGTACATATATGTACACATATACATATATCTTGTTAAACAAAGAAATCCAAAGCATAACCATTCATTAAGCAGAGATCAGAATATATATTTTACAAACTTGGATATGGGTAATGGGCCAAAGCCCAATAACCCCTTCCAATATCCAATATCCAAACGCTAACACTCCCTCCTAAGTTGGAGTATAGATATCTATCATGATTAGCTTGCTACATAAGCTAGAAAACATCTTTGGTAAAGTTACTCTAGTGAGAAGATCCACCAACTATTTTGATGATGGAGTAAATGGGAGAGAAATCACTTTCTTGGTCCACGCATTTCTAACCAAATGATAGTCAATCTCTATATGTTTAGTCCTCTCATGGGAACACAGGATTCTATGTGATATAGATAGCAGATTGGTTATAAAAAAACATAGGCTTAGGTTCAGACTGTCTAAAATTAAGTTCCAACATGTTCTTTAGCCATATCATCTCGCAAGCAGTATGAGCGATGGCTCTATACATATACTCAACCTCTGCAGTGGATCTAAAAACATCTTGTTTCTTGCTCCTTCATGTCACCGGATTTTCTCCAACGAATGTGCAATAGCCAGTAGGACTTCCTATCTCACTTGTCACCAGCATAGCCTAAGTCAGAATAGCCAAAGATGCACATATGTCCATGCTTCTTGTATTGATCCTCAGAGCAAATCTGATGAACCTCTCTAGAATGATGCATAAACCTACTAAGTACTCTAACTGTAAAGGTTATATCAGGTCTAATAACTATCAAGTGGATCAACTTTTCAATCAACCTTCAATACTGCCTGGGGTCGTCAAGAGGATGATTACTATCACACCATAAATTCACATTGGTTTCCATGGAGTGCTAGCAGGTTTGCACCCCAAAAGGCCAGTTTTCTCAAGGAGATCTAGTGCATACTTTCTCTGAGATAGAAGTAATCCATACGTTTGATAAGCAACTTCAATCTCAAGGAAATATTTTGGCTTTCTCATATCTTTCGTCACAAAATGACACTTGGGATACTCTTTTGTTTCTGCTATAAGGCCATAGAGTCACCCAATCAACAAAATATCATTAACATCCACTTTCAGAATCACGGAGTCAGATTAATACGATGAACAATACAGAGTGACCTAAATGATGAGTAAATCCAATATCAGAGATAACCATGCTGAACTCCTTAAACCACATCCTTAGACTCTATTTGAGTCCATAGTTGCCTTTCTTAGTCTGCAGACAGTATTCCCCTGAGCAACATACCCTGGAGGTTGCTCCATATAAATTCTCTCTTTTAAGTCTCCTAGAGAAAGGCATTAGGGCCACTCCATATTAACAACAGAGAACAGAATCCGAATGGAGTTCAGACGAGCAACATGCGAGGTTTTAAAATAATTCACACCATATGTTTGTGTGTAGCGCTTAGCAACAAGTCTGGCTTTATAACAATCTATAATACAGAGCCATTTGGGTGATGCTTCAAGGTATAAACTCAGTGACAGCCCATAACAATAGCATCAGTGGGTGCAGAGACCAAATACCAAGTGTTTCGAGAAACAAGAGTATTCACCTCTTCATCCATTGCCCTACTTCCAGGCAGGTACTAATATAGCCTTCTCATATGACCTGGATATAGATATAGAAGACAGAGACCATGAAACTGGTGAAAAGAGAGATTAAAATGATCATAAGAAATAAATTGGAAAATAGAATGAACAGTACTAAACTGTTTACCTTTGCGGCAGACAATAGGAGCATCAAGATCAGAGTCAAGATCAGAGATAGGTGCTGATGGCTGAAGAGATTAACCTTCCACTGGAGAGAAGTCGGCTAAAATTGGTTCAGAGGGAGGAACTTTTGCCGATGAGTGTAGACATGTCTGAAATCTTTTCCTGAGGAGGCTTTGGTGCAGGTGGCTCTGTAGTGTCTTGCGGTGACACTGACAAAGAGACATCATGAGCAGGAGCATGTGAAGACAACAGAACATGCTGTGAAAAAGGGATAGGCTCCGATGCAGTAACTGGACCTTGTGAAGAGAAGTATGAAACTGATTCAAAGAACGTGATATCAACAGAAATAAAATACTTCATGTTGGAAGGACTGTAACATAGATATCCTTTCAGAGCTCAAGAATACCAAACAAGGACACATTAAGAGACCGAGGAGATAGGTTATCTAACCCTGTAGATAAATCCTGAACAAAGCAGATACAGCAAAAACACGAAGAGTAATGAAAAAGACACTTTTGTGAGGATAGAGACAAGAAAATAGAACTTTACCATGAAGAACAGAAGAGAGCATCCTATTAATCAAATAGCAAGTACTTAACACTATATTAAACAACAAATACTTTGGAACATGCATATGTATCATGATGGTTCTAGTAATATTTAGAATGTGTCTATGTTTGTATTCAGCAACCTCATTTTGTTGTGAGGCGTGAGAGCAAGAGATTTGGTGAATGCTTCCATTCTTAGAACATAAAATAGACACATCTTTTTTACATATTTTAAGGCATTATCAGTACGAAGCGCACAAATAGATGTAAAAGGCTGATTTTTGATTTCATTAAAGAAAAGTTTGATGACACAAGAAATCTCAGACCTCTCTTTTAACAAAAAAGTCAAGTTATGTGAGAGAAGTCATCAACAAAGATAAGAAAAAAAAACCTAGAACCTTTAACTACAGGCACACGACAAAGACCCTAGACATTAAAACGAACTAACTCAAATGCAGAACTACTGCTATTATTTACTCGACTCGGAAAAGAGATACGATGATGCTTGCACGATGATGCTTGTCCAACTCACAAGACTCAATATCTAAGGTAGAGACAGAAGACTCATCATGAACTGTTGATTGAAGCTTCTGCAATGACGGATGACCAGACGCCATTGCCGGAGTAGAACATGATTAGGCTGATCTGTAACTAAGCCAATAGGGAACACCCTGTCTTCCAAATAGTACATGTCTCCTCTCTCATAACCCGAGCCAATCTTCATCCCAGTTGTCAGGTCCTCAAAGAACAATAAGACGTGTGAAAATGTTACATTGCAGTTATTTTGTTTGGTAAATTAGGTGATAGATAACAAACTAATAGGAAATTTAAGCACATCTAACACGTTTGTTGGATTCAAAGATGAAGTAGCCTGAACTACCCTATTACCAAGTAGAGAAGACTGATGTTAACAGAAGAAAATTAATTAGAAAGATGTAAAAAGATAAATTTGTCCTTGATACCTATCATATGAGATGAGGCTTCTGAATCAAAATTCAAGGTCTGTGAGGAGAGACAATATAAGCATTCATACCTGATGAGGATGTATGAGTTGGTGAATGACATGTCCTGAGAGAACTCGAGCTGGCGCAGCCTGTCATTCTCATTCTGAGATATCTAAATAGGAGTACTAGAAGGGCCAGAGGCAATGTTCGAGGAAACAGGTGCAGTATCACCAGATAGCCAAGATAGAGAAATAAGAGAGGACGAAGTACTTGTAGCACCGACATCACAGCTAGTTAGAAAACACACCAAAAAAACTAGCGGTAGTAGGAAATCAACCAATAAATCAGAATACACTGATTTAGTTATCAGAGAGAAATATAGTGAAGTACATAGAGTAGATATAGTGTAGTACGACATGAGCAGCAGTAGCAAAGATGAAGACATGCCATCAAGTGGCAGATAAGGCCATAAATCAGATCAGTAACTGAATAAAAGCATCAACAGATGTAGTAGTCTTCAGCACTAGTCAGAAAGAGCATACACAACAGTATATGTGACTGGAGTAATCATAGAAATACTCGACAAAGTAGCAGAACAACTGTTGACACTAGAGAAGCCACCAGAGAGAAGAAGAAAGGTCCCGAGGCGCAACAAGCTCTATCGAAGGTGCAACAAGCTCTGTCAAGGGAGTAACAGCCTCTGTCGAAGACAGGAAGGCACAACAAGCTTTGTTGAGGTCACAGGATGGCTAGAGAAGCACTAGAAGTCGTCGACAAGTGTTGGAGAGGACCCAGAAGTTGTTGACAATGGAAAGAGAAGGAGATGTAGGCGACGACAAGAGCATGTGATGGTTCCCCATTAGCATGGGTAGAAAAAATCACTGGCGAGGGTAGTAGTCACTGACGAGGAGTGAAAAGAAGCCTATAACAGGGCAAGAGAGAGATCAGAAGTCGATATCAAGAGCAAAGAAGAGAACTGAAGTCAATTATGAGGTTATTAGAGTCGTCGGTGATGAAAAGTGGGTTGGCAGATGACAGAGGTCTCAGTGAAGCACAGAGGTCTCAGTGAAGCCTCAAATGGCCTTGGGGAGGCTCGACGAAGCCCCAGGTGGCCCGCAGAGACTCAGCGAAGCCCATATGGCATCTGCGACCTCCGGCGAGGCTATATGGATCTCCGATGATGTCGCCTGAACTAGTAGAGAGCGACAGAGAGGTTGTTGAGGGCTGAAGGTGGATACGGTGATGTTGGGCCGATCGACAGAGATGGTGGAGGAAGAGGAGGGTGACAACTAGGTTAGGGTTAAGATTGCTCGGATACCATGTTAAGCAAATAAACCCAAAGAATAACCATTCATTAAAGAAAGCTCACATATATAGATTACAAACTTGGATATGGGTAATGGGTCAAAGCCCAATACTCCACTATCCAATATACAATATCCAAACACTAACATATTTTTTTTGGAAGTAAATTAGGGTATCTAAGAGCGTCCCACTCTATTATAGATAAATTTGCGTAATGGTTATCCAGTCTCCAGACTGATCTCTTAGGTGTCCATGAGGCGAATTAAGCCAGCAGTTCCTGGGGATCAAACTCAGTGTCTTACCACCCAATCCGCCTAAGGAGGCTTCAAACTCGTGACCACTTGGGAGCAAACCAAGTGATCACGCCACTAGGCCACCCTCTGCGGACACACACACGTTATAATAGACTTGTGTCATTCCGGAAGGATTCGAGGCCGAATCCTTCCCACTCAAATACAACCCTACGACATTCGAATGCAAGATCCATTCCATTGAAGTTGATCTACATTATTTCAAGTAATTAAATTAAAAAATCATGTATTTTGAATACTTTTTTCCCATCCATCAAGTAG
This sequence comes from Agave tequilana, assembly GCA_038442645.1. Classification (NCBI taxonomy): domain Eukaryota; kingdom Viridiplantae; phylum Streptophyta; class Magnoliopsida; order Asparagales; family Asparagaceae; genus Agave; species Agave tequilana. The sequence goes on along the minus strand of JAVJIF010015042.1, from coordinate 41,591 downwards.
GCGCAAAATGAACAGTCAAAAAATAGCATATTGCTTAGATCTATGTATTTAGATATACAAATTTTTGATCCGACTATTTCATCATGATTTAAACACTTAAAAACCCTCACACCCCAATTTTTGTTAGATTTCACCATTAAACTAACAAACTCACTGTTTCGGCCGTTCATTTCCGCCTACTTGATGGACGGGAAAAAAGTATTCAAAATACATGATTTTTTATTTTTATTTACTTGAAATAATGTAGATCAACTTCAACGGAGTGGATCTTGCATTCAGATGTCGTAGGATTGTGTTTGAGTAAGAAGGATTCGGCTTCGAATCCTTTCAGAATGACACAAGCCTCTCTCTCTCTCTCTCTATATATATATATATATATATATATATATATATATATATATATATATATATATATAGGGGTTAATGTACCTCAGCCTGCGGGCTGAGAGAGTTCTCTCAGCCTGCGGGCGTGGCAACATCACCGCCCCACATCTGTTAAAAAATTTGGCGGACAAAATCCTGTAAAATCCCGCCCAATTTAATGCCAGTCACCTCAACATTGTATTTTCCGAAAATACCCTCCATCACAACCTTTTACCTTATTGTAAAAAAAATAGTCTTCCAAAAAAATTTACGGCTCTAAAACTTCACCGGCGGTTCTGATCCAATTAGTTCTTTTCCTTCAAAAATTTCATCCGTTTTTGAAAAAAATTATTTGCAACTGATGGCGCCTAAGAAATCATCCGTCGAAAAAGGTACCACAAAATTGATATTTTCAAAAATTTTAGGGTTTTGTGTATTTTCATAGTTTTAAATTTTTTCAAGATTTATTTCTGAAGTCGCATTTTTTTTAAATTTTTTTTTAAATATTGTAAACATGGTCGCAATTACGAAAAGAGATTTTCAAACTTTAGACGATAAAGGTCCTATTTTTTTGAAAAGTTTTTATTATTTACTTCTATTTTTACTGTGTCGCAGTTCAGATCTGTGCGACTTTGGAAATTTTTTTTTTTTTTACCTGTCCTTGTAGACGAATGCGACGTTGGTCGCAGTATATGAAATTTATTTTTTTTTCTCACATACTGACGACATGGGGGTCGCAGTTGTTTAAATCAGAGTTGTAGTCTCAAATCTTCACCAGGGTCGCAGTTTATTTTAAATAATATGTTTTTATCAAACTTGTGTCGCAGTTGTTTCTGTTTGAACTGTAGTCTTATGCGACCTTGGTCGCACTGTTGACTAGGGTCGCAGTTGTTCTGATTGCACTGTAGTCTTATGCGACCTTGATCGTAGTGCGACCCTGGTCGCAATGCGACCTTGGTCGCAGTACGTTCTAGGGTCGCAGTTGTTATTGATTTCACCGTAGTATTTTCTGACTTTTTCAATAATCATTGGTCTAAAGTGTTTAATTTTTCTTCCTACGTAGGTAAACAACAGATACAGGTTCGTCCTCTGAGATCAAGCATAAAACCAATGTGCCAGTTAATGAAGAAAATTAAGAAGTACATACCGGCAATTTCGTAGAGGCGATGAAGAATACCCCATTTGGCCCAATCTTCATGGCGTTTTACAATGAAGAATTTGCGGCTGAAAAGGCTCTTAAATCAAACTTGGCCGTACTGCGTATTTTAGACCAGTATGACAGTAATACAAGGATCTTTACAATGGGGGCAAAGAGATTGAGTTAACAGTGGAGGATGTTGCCCTTACTTTTGGTCTACCTGTCAATGGAGTAGATTTTGTGATGAATAAGACATGTACGCTGAAGGATAGAGGGGTTATAAAACATTTTTTCCCCAATATAAAGAAGATCACAAAAGTATCTATTGAAAATGCTTTGGATGATCTTCTTGTCAAGAGGAGGAGGGATATATTAGATGTGACACAGGATGAACAATTTGAGCAGCAAATGTCTATGAAGGAAATTATAAGAGACATAAATAGACTTGCAGCTCAAGACTTTACCACATTAGTCATCCTGTACATGTCGGCCACTCTTTTCTTCTCTGGCAGTAAATGCACGGTGCCGTGGTATATTGTGGAACAGATTGCCATATGCAACTGATGAGGACAATATGCTGGGCAAAAGCTGTTTGGCAATTCCTGATTGAGTCAATGAACATCTTCAGGCAAGCCACGTACGAGCTGCAAGGATGCTCAGTGCAAATTATTGTAAGTAGAAATCTGAAATTTGGCCAACATTGTATGAAATTTACCCATATAAATGAGAAAATTTGTGGAAACTAATTTATTTTTTAATTTTTGGCAGTACTGGCTGTGTGAGAGGGCACCTATTTTTGAGCAGAGGTCTGGTTTGGAGGAAAAAACCCCACGCGCAGTAAGATGGGACCTCCAAAATATTGGCAGATCTCTACTTGAAGTTGATCTAAAAAAGATTGACAGCAATATTGTAAGTTAAACTTCTTTTTATGTGTAGTACAAATAAAAATGCGACCATAGTCGCAGTATTGAGTACCAAGGTCGCAGTTCGTTTTCTGCCTGACAAATAATGTGCGACCATGGTCGCATTCTCTTGAAAATACCCTTTTCAACAGAAATGCGACCATGGTCGCAGTGTTGAGCTGCATGTCTTGGCAGATAAATTTATGCACGACAAACATACTGCGACCATGGTCGCAATCTTATCTAAAATATTTCATAAATAAACTGCGACCATGGTCGCAGTATATTTCATAAACATACTGCGACCATGGTCGCAGTATCATTATTTCATTGTTTTATTTTTAGCTTACCTTTATTCTGTTTTTTTTCAGATTTTGAGTCGAATGGCCAACATCTCTAATGATGAAAAAATTATGGTTGGCCTTCCAGTTGAAGGGAAGAGGATGAGGAAGAAGAACCAGCAGAAGATGAAGATGAAGATGAAGGTGAAGAAAAAGAAGAAGAAGAAGGTGAAAGTGAAGGAGAAGAAGGAGGCCATACATTGAATGAGGCTGACATCCCGGCGGAAAAGGAGCCAGATCAAGCTGAAACGAGTGAGCAAGAACCAATTTTTGAAGGTTATTTGCCACCTACACCGGATGATCAAGCAGCAGAAATAAAACGATTGAGGTCTGCAAATCAGCTCTTGAGAGATTATGTTTCTCAGCTTGAAAAAAAGATTGAAAATATGGAGACAGAGAAAAAAATCGAGGCTGAATTAAAATTAAAAAAAAGAAGAGAAAAAAAGAGAAGAAAAACCAAAGAAGGCAACAGGAGAATAAAGAAGGGAAGAGGAGGAGAATGAAAGGAGGAAGAGGGAAGAGGAAGAGAAAGAGCAGGAGAAGAAGAGGAAGAAGAGAAGGAAAAGGAGAACAGGAGGAGAGAAGTGGAGGAGAAGGAGAAGGAGAATAGAAGAAGGGAAGAGGAGGAGAATGAAAGGAGAATGAGGGAAGAAGAGGAGAAGAAGAAGAGGAGGGAAAAGGAGGAGCAGGAGAAGGAGAAGAGGAGGGGAAGAGGAGGGGCAGGAGAGGAGGAGGAGGGAGGAGGAAGAGAATGAGAAGAAGAGGAGGAAGGCGCAGATGGAGAACAAAGAATGAAGGAGCAGATGAGAAGCAGGCTGAAGAGGAGAAGAAGAAAAAACTGGAAGAGGATAAATTCATGGGTTCTGAGTCTGTTTTAATTATTGCTGGGGAAGATATTCCAAGTTTTTCTCTGGATCTAAGTCAAATGACTCAAGAAATCCAAAGAGATAGAGCTTCTGAAGAAGAAATTAAAGAACATACTCCGCCTCAGAAGCAACCCTCAAAAGAAGCTGTTTTGGAAACCTCTAAAGGAACAATAGAAAGGGGAGTCAAAGAACGAAAGCGCGCTGAAAGAGATCGTGATGACTCCGACTTTGTTTATCCAAAACAGAAGAAGAAAAAAAATGAAAATCCTCTTCCACAGCCTGCGGCTGCGAGTTCTACCGCTGGTTTCGGCAACAAAGAGATTCCTCCACATCGAGAGAATTGACCGAAACCACATCATACAGAATTCTGCAGCCCCATCAACAAGATCTTATAAAAAAATTCTTCGACAAGTCCTACTCTGAGTAAGTTAATTAATATCCAAAAAATTTCTGTTATACCTTTATATAAGAACAATTAAATTACTAACTTTGTTTTAAATATCTTGCAGTTCTACTGCGTATCAGGATACCAATAATTCAATCATCATTTCAAGGAATGACATTGAGGACCTGATGTTCAGTAAAGACTTAGATTCAAATGTAATTCATTTCTACATGCAGCATCTTGAGAAAAGAGAAGGATTAAAAAGCATATTCTTCCGAAGCGAAGCTTGGGTAAAAATCTACTTTCTCCTTTACGGTTTAATGTAATATCAACTCTGGAACAGATTACTAATATTCTCTATGTAGGCATAAATCATGTACTGCGACTAAGGTCGCAGTGAATAATTAAAATGTACTGCTACTAACACATGTACTGCGACTAAGGTCGCAGTGCATAATTAAAATGTACTGCTACTAACACATGTCCTGCGACCAAGGTCGCAGTTTATAATTAAAATGTATTGCTACTAACTCAGGTACTGTGACAAAATGTAACAGCTGCGACCTGCGACCAAGGTCGGATCTGCGACCAAGGTCGCAGTTTATAATTAAAATGTATTGCCTCTAACTCAGGTACTGCGACAAAAAGTAACAGCTGCGACCTGCGACCAAGGTCGGAGCTGCGACCAAGGTCGGAGATGCGACCAAGGTCGCAGTTTATAATTAAAATGTACTGCTACTAACTCATATACTGCGACTAAATAATATAGTGCGACTAAGGTCGCAGTTTAGAAATTTTTATTATATTTTAAATTCATTTTGTATTCGATTTAAAATTTTTTTCTTCTTGTCCGCAGCACGGTGTTGTAAATAAAATTGAAGATCTGGAAGGTCATTTCATCAAGCAGAAGCTGTGAAAAACTGGACGGATGACATGCAGTACATGTTCTTCCCGATCAATCACAAACATAGTGCCGACGAGCAGGGATTTCACTGGACCTTGCTGGTATTTGATTGCAGCACAGAAGAGTGGATTTTTTACAACTCTTTGGTCCCAGCTGACAAAAAAGTAGTATAACAAGCCTTTACAAAAATGATGCAAGAATAATGGTGAGTTGAAGTTTAATATTTTGATTACTGGAAACTTGCAATTATTTTCATTAATACTAATTTTTGTTCCTATTGACATTGCAGAAAGATAGATTAATAGAGATTTTTCAGATTCATTTTAAAAAAAAATGAGAAAAACTAAAATAAAATACGCAAAATGCCCCCAACAAGCAAACATGTATATAAATTTTTGACATCTAATTTCATTACATATTTTCTACTTTTTTTTGGTACAAAATCTAATTTCATTTAATGATTGCTCTATGGAAATTTCAGTGTTGATTGCGCTATATATGTATGCAAGTACATGGAAAGCATAGCGTCTGGGTATCATCTATCAGCTGTTGATGCTGTTACGGTTGCTGGTGTACAGAAACTAAGAAGTGAGCTTGCATACATGATGCTTGCAGATGTAGAGAAGAGTTGGGATGAAGAAACAGACATTGTACGACATATGACATTTGAAGACTGATAGTTGACAAATTATTGATATACCACAATTTTTTTATAAATGTAAAAAATATTTCAAGTGCAATTCATTGCATAATTTTTTTGTTGTATTGATTTAATTTATACACATTTCTATACATTTATTTATTATAAGTTCCATTGATTATTTACAGTCTTCATTTGTTACAACTTGGTTTTTACTATTGCGTACTGATATTAGAAACAAACATGCCTTCAGTAATTGTGTTAATCAACAACAACACTGCGACATTGGTCGCTATGCGTGTTAATATAAAGGAAAAAAACTACCTAACGTACTGCGACTTTGGTCGCAGTTGATAGCCGCAGTCTTACTAAAATACAATGCGCGACTTTGGTCGCAGTTGATGGCGGCAATGTTTTAATCAACAACAACACTGCGACATTGGTCGCTATGCGTTTTAATATAAAGGAAAAAAACTACCTACGTACTGCGACTTTGGTCGCAGTTGATAGCCGCAGCCTTAGTAAAATACAATGCGACTTTGGTCGCAGTTGATGGCGGCAATGTTTTAATCAACAACAACACTGCGACATTGGTCGCTATGAGTGTTAATAAAAAGGAAAAACCTACCTAACGTACTGCGACTTTGGTCGCAGTACATGTAATGCGACCCTAGATTGAAGTTGCTGGCCATCTTTATCAATAACAACACTGCGACCTTGGTCGCAATTAACCATGTACAACGAGACAAAGTCTCTGACTACATTATAAACAAAAAAATTAAACTATAAAGTAGCATTAAAACTTTAAAGTACAACTACAAACAAAAATAATACAGTAGAAATCAAAGCATGATAATAAATCTGATTATAATTACATGCCAGTGTAAGAAATCAACTTAATCTCTCTACACTGTGCGACCCTGGTCGCACTTCATAAAAAAAATTGAAGTCTTTGTTCCTTCGAGATGGAAGCAACCCAAAGCTACTTCTTCTGCCAAAAAAATTAAATAGTAAGAATTTTTAAGATTAATCGTTAGAAAAAAAATTATTAACAGGTTTAATGTAATACCAATAACGGACAACCAGTCCTGTAATGGCCCAGCTCTTGGCAGTTACCACATCTTCGATGCTTAACTTCCTTCTGAGAAATAGAATCTTCAAAACCAGACTTAAGCCTGGATGCAGCTCTAGGCCTCCCCTTGGTTGGTACAGGACCAATTGGATCACGTATATTCAATTCTTCACCATCTCGCAATACGACAACGGATCCACTGGAACCAAACCGCAGTTTTAGGCTGTGATGAAAGATCATTTCCTGACATTGCTCTGTATTCTCTAGTTGTATCTTGGCAAAACTTTCCAAAACTGCCTCCAACTTTGAAATATTTTCATCAGAATCAGCGACCATGTTCACAATTGCATTAAATTTTGAATGAACTGTCAACAATCTAGCCGTCCGTGGAGTGCCTTGACTGGGAAAAGGCCTCATGCCATTTTCAATTGCAATGTTTTTGTAACGAGCATCCAACCTCCATCTCTGAAGTATATATGATTCCGGTATATGTGTAACGTGATTGCGCCACAAAATACACAGAATATGTCCACATAGGATACCCTCTGTTTCAAATAACGAGCAACTGCAAGAAACATGAAGTTCCTCTCGTTTATCATAACTGACCTTTTCCCAGCTGTCTTTTGGTTCTGAAAAATTTACCAACCAAATATATTGATCCAGGTTTGTCATGTTCACCTCTTCTGAAAACAGTGTCATTACAACTGCCCATTCATTTTGGAACAACTGAAAAATCTTCGGTGTATACAACTTCGAAACCTGTATCTCATATGGATTGGATGTACAATTGGGCACAGAATTCAAACCCCTAAAATCTTGAAGAGATTCAGATGCACGACGGGAAGCAACGGCTTTATCATATTGGTGAACAAATTCCACTAGTTAGTGTTTGAGTTAACAAAACCATCAAAAAAGGAATTAATACTCTCGGACCTCTGACTGGTTGTCATTCCAGCACAGAAAACATCCTTGAGATATGCATTAACCCAGTGTCCACGAAGCCTGTACATCTTCATCAACCAACTGTCATCTTCTTCTTCTAACTGATATTTTTCACTCATCAGACGCCATCTTTCCTCACAAGTCCTTATATCGCGGGAGGTGTACCAAGCATGAAAATCGGAGACCATATCTTCTCCATACTTGTTTGCCATTGGGATTTGTTGCTCGGCAATATGTTTCCGCACATGCCAGAAACAGTAACGATGCCGAGAAGTTGGGAAAACAATCTGATGGCATCACCAATCTGCGCATCCTGATCAGTAATAATCAGCTTGGGTTCAACTCCATGCATGCACTTGAGCCATTTTTGGAATAACCAAACAAAAGTATCCCTCTGCTCATCAGCAAGCAAAGCACAGCCGAACAAAATTGACTGCCGGTGATGATTTACTCCAGTGAATGGAGCAAATGGCAAGCTCAAGTGATTAGTTCTGTATGTGGTGTCAAAAACGATCACATCACAGAAGGTAAGATACGAGGAAATAGCTCTTCCATCAGCCCAAAAAATGCTTCTCAGTCTGCCCGCGTTATCGACTTCACTTGAAAAGAAGAATTCTGGATCGTCTCGGCTTTCTCTTGAAAATATTTGATAATAGCAATAAACTCATCACCGCAGTTATTTCTACATTGACGAGTGAAATCAATACTTGTTGAGGGCGCACTTCTTCAAAGCCTTCTCCCTGGCTCATTACATTCACAACGCGGGAAATATTTGAAGGCCGCATTCCAACATCAACCAGATTGCTCATAATGCTTCTGCTAATTGTTGAACGATGAGACTGGTGAGAGTAATGGTGATGTACCTTATCAGGGCTAGACAATTCATGTGAATGAGTATCAACAAATTTTGTGATAACCCAATATCGACTTGAGTCCGAAATAAACGAAGACGGATATGCATCTCAGCAGGACAACCTACTCTAGTGTTAACTCGACGATGCACTGTAAGCCCATCTTGTCTTTTGTCACATAATTTCTTCAGACCTTCCTTGTTGCAGCAAAATTTTCTGCAAATAATCTCATGTGGAGGCTTCCGTGACTTATCTGTACCTTTTCTTCTCACGCTAAAACCTCTATTCCTTGCAAAAGAATTGTAGAAATTGTATGCTTCCATATGCGACAAGAACTGTTTCCCTAAAAACTTATCTGAGCTTCCAGACATTTCTCCATGTGCATTCATATCCTACCAAAAAAAATTACACCAATTAAATGAATAAAATATAAGTTATATAAATGCGACCAAGGTCGCATAACAGATGAAAAATAATTTACTTCTTATCAATTACTGCGACCAAGGTCGCAGTTAACCGTATGAGAAGAAATCTATATTACTTCTTATTCAAGACTGCCCCCAAAGTCGCAGTTATGAAATCTATAATACTCCTTATTAAAGACTGCGACCTAAGTCGCAGTTATCAGTATGTGAATAAATCTATATTATTCCTTATTAAAGACTGCTATCTAAGTCGCAGTTATCCGCATGTGAAGAAATCTATATTACTCCTTACTAAAGACTATGACCTAAGTCGCAGTTATCCGTATGTGAAGAAATCTATATTACTCCTTATAAAGACTGCGACCTAAAACGCATAACCTAGAAAAAAAGAATTCACAGCCGGAGATTATTTTCAAATAAGATTGCGACCGAATATTAAAACGGTCGCAGTACCTCATAGTCTAAAGAGAAAAAAATCAATATTTCAAAAATTGTTTTTAAAATATATATAAACAATAAAAACCTCTTGATCGGCATGCAGAGATGTCAACCCTTCAAGATTTTCAATATTCTGAGAGAAAGTAGATCCAGATGTAATATCTTCCAAATAAGATCGTCGGTATACTGCTCAGACGTCGACATTAAAGCTTTTCGAAAAAAAAATTGATCTAAAAAGATTTTATATTTTCAGAAAAAAAGTTTATCGCAGACTGAAAAGATGAAACTAGATCTTTCAAAAAGAGGTCAGGAAAATAGGGTGAAAAGTAATTTATATAGAATACCCTATAAAGAGCGGCAAAAAAAAGGGGGAAAAATAATAATAAACAATAATCAAGGGAACGCTCTAAGAGTTGCTTTTCATAAGGGGTATTTGGTAATTTAACAGTCGCCTAAAAGCGTGCCGCAACTCAGTGACGTGACAACTCAAGCCACGTCAGCGCAGGCTGAGAGAGTTCTCTCAGCCTGCCGGCTGATATCCATTTTTCTCATATATATATATATATATATATATATATGAGAAAAATGGATATCAGCCGGCAGGCTGAGAGAACTCTCTCAGCCTGCGCTGACGTGGCTTGAGTTGTCACGTCACTGAGTTGCGGCACGCTTTTAGGCGACTGTTAAATTACCAAATACCCCTTATGATAACTTTTCCTTATTGTTTATTATTATTTTTGCCCCTTTTATTTTGCCGCTCTTTATAGGATATAAATTAATTTCGCCTTATTTCTTTACCTCTTTTTTGAAAGATGTAGTTTCTCCTTTTCAGCCTGGGATAAATTTTTTTTTGAAAATATAAAATCTTTTCAGATCCATGTTTTCAGCCTGCGATAAAATTCTACTTTATAGTTTAATTTTTTTTGTATATAATGTAGTCAGAGTCTTGGTCGCATTGTACATTTAAACTGCGACCTTAGTCAAAGTCTTTGGTCGCAGTGTACATGGTGAAATGCGACCAAGGTCGCAGTGTTTTTATTGATAAAGATAGCCAGCAACTGCAATCTAGGGTTGCATTACATGGACTGCGACTTTGGTCGCAGTACGTTAAGTAATTATTTTTTTTGAATATAATGTATTCAGAGTCTTTGGTCGCAATGTACATTTAAACTGCGACCTTAGCCAAAGTCTTTTTGTCGCAGTGTACATGGTTAAATGCGACCAAGGTCGCAGTGTTGTTATTGATAAAGATAGCCAGCAACTGCAATCTAGGGTTGCATTACATGGACTGCGACTTTGGTCGCAGTACGTTAAGTAAGTGTTGTTTTATTAAGTGTTGTTTTTTGGATTAAGTCATTTTTGAATCTAAATGAAAAATGAAAAGTTGTCTGTTGTCTGATGCGACTTGGAGTCAGTCCGTGAGACGCGACCTGTCATAAAGATTTTATGAGATCTTTTAACGTCAAGTCTATGTTGACGAACCCCGCACCATTCGTTGTTTCCCGAAGCGGTTGTCTACGCGTCGGTTCTTCATTGGGTTTAGGCGTTAATGTCTTTTAATGCCAAACCGGCGCTGGCGGTTGGAGACGATTAATGCCGACGATTCTGATTAATGAACCATTAATTATGGTTATTATGGGCTGCCTATAAATAGGGCTCACCCTCTCCCTTTAACAGTCCTTAATTAGACTGTTTTCTTTCGAGAGCAATTGCTCTGAGAATTTCGTCTTCTTCAGAGTCTCTAACAGGTGCCTGCCTCCATGGATGAAGATGACCCTATTGACGAACTTGATCGATGTTCGTCCATAAGGGAAGAAGTCATAGACCTCATCGTCCACAAGGGAAGAAGTCATGGTCCTCGTCGTTCACAAGGGAAGAAGTCATGATCCCTGACGAGGACTTAATCCTCACCGAGATCTGCTCTCACTTGATGCACCAGTCAAGCTTGCTGGTAACGGATGGTCAGAGTGGGTATGGCGGCGGGGGATGTGGTGGGTAGCATTCCTTGTGAGGTCTCAAAACCTCCTCTCTTACCCCAGAAGTGACATCGAGGAAACTTCATGCTCACTGGATAATCTTCTGGTGAAGAGATGTTCATAAACGAAAGATTCTGCTGCCACCAGACCTGCAGGAGAAGATTGCTCTTAGTAGTCAACAAGGGCTCTTCTTGGCTCTTCTGATGTTTTGTCTTCTTGGCTACTTTGATGTTTAGTCTTCTTTGTAACACTCAATCTTATTGATTCTGCTGCCACCAGACCTGAAGAAGAAGATTTCTCTTAGTCAACAAGGAATTTTTTGATGTTTAATCTTCTTGGCTACTGTGATGTTTAGTCTTCTTTGTAACACTCAATCTTATTGATTCTGCTGCCACCAGAGCTCAAGAAGAAGATTGCTCTTAGTCAACAAGGGATTTTTTTGATGTTTTAGTCTTCTTTTGTACTGCTGTATTTGTAACACTTCAATCTTATTGTATAAGAGATCGTTTTGTATCATTTGCACATTCCTGGAGATAAATGCCTGGACATAAATAAAAAGCATATTTGTTTTTTTTAATAAACTACGAACTTTTTCGCAGCCATGCATTGCAAAGAAAACAACTATGATCATAGATGACACTGCGACCAAGGTCGCATAAGATACATTGCAAACAGTAACTACTGTGACCAGGGTCGACACTGCGACCAAAGACTGCGACTAAGCAACTGTTGCGGTGACGTGTCACATCGTCGCAGTGTTGTTGTTGATTAAGACTGAAAACCAGCAATAGCGACCAAGATTGGAGATTATTTTTTAAGACTGCGGCCATCAACTGCGACCAAAGTCGCAGTGTTGTTGTTGATTATTTATAAAGACCACAACTGCGACCAAGGTCGCAGTGATGTTGTTGATTCGTAAAGACCAGCAACTGCGACCAAGGTCGCTTTGTATTTTATTAAGACTAAACACCAACAACTGCGATCAAGGTCGCAGTTTATTTTATTAATATTAAGGTCAGAAACTGCGACCAAGGTAGCAGTGTTGTTGTTGAGTAAGACTAAAGTCCAGCAACTGCGACCAGGGTCGCAGTGTATTTATTAAGTCTGCGTCCAGCAACTGCGACCAATGTCGCAACCTTTCATTTTAAAAATTTTTAAAGTTCAAGTAATATAATTATTAACTGCGACCAAGGTCGCAGTGTTGTTAAGGATAAAGATGGTCGCAGTGTACATGGTTAAATGTGACCAAGGTCGCAGTGTTGTTGTTGATAAAGATGGCCAACAACTGCAGTCTTAGGTCGCTTTACATGGACTGCGACATTGGTCGCAGTACGTTAAGTAAGTGTTTTCCTTTAGATTAACATGCATAGCGACCAAGGTCGCCGTGTTCTTGTTTATTAAGTGATGTTTTGGATTAAGTCATTTTTTTGAATCTAAATGAAAAATGAAAAGTTGTCTGTTGTCTGATGCGGTCAGAAACTGCGACCAAGGTAGCAGTGTTGTTGTTGATTAAGATTAAAGACCAGCAACTGCGACCTTGGTCGCATTGTATTTATTAAGTCTGCCTCCATGGTCGCAATATTTCAACCGATACATAGTAGTAAAAAATGTAATTCACACAAATAACTTTAGAAAACAGATTTATATATATTTAAAAAGAAAAACTCCCATAAATAACTCAATTTGATTTATATATATTAAAAAGAAAAACAAAATACAATTTTTTAACTTCTAATCGTCGTCATCACCATAGTAATCAGATTCGTCGTCAAGAGTCATGCTTTCGTCTTCTGTATCGCTTTCGTCTTCTGTCTCTTCCTCCTCTTCAGGTACAGTCTCATCGTCGCTTTCTTCCTCTTCATGTTTGTGTTTTGGTTCATCAATGAACTCCCAGAAAGGTTCGTCTGTATCAAGCTCAGATTCTGACCCATAGCGAGACATTGTTTCAGAACTAAACATAAAATCATCATTTGATGATTGGCTTCTTTCCGGTGAAGACGGTGGTGATGGTGAAGACATTGTTTGAATGTATTGGCTTCTTTCCGGTGAAGAGGATGGTATGTTTTTATTCCTTTGCTCATGACCCTTTATATATTTTTAATCCCGAATTCCAAAAGGTTTAAGCTCTCGGACCACGTGAATATCTCTCAAATATATTTTCTATCTTTTCCAAAAATTGTATACTTCCTAGGTGACTGTTCAGTTATCCAAAACAGTTTAAAAGTTAATACACTATAACTTTAAATTACTTTGAACTCCAAAACAGTACATTATTGCGACCAAAGTCGCATTGGGAACTGATAAATGATTAACTGCGACCATAAATTGCATCCGTAGTAGGATTGCGACTATGGTCGCAGTGTTTAAGAGCAGCAGTCGCAGTTTGGATATGTAATTAAAAGAGCTTATAAGTTAATATATTGAGAAAGAGACCTTACAAAAAAAATAGAATTAAAAGCTTTTAAAAGAAGACAAAATATAATTGAATATCAGAAGATCAGGAAATCCTAATCCTCGTCATTATCACCATCATAAGCAGATTCATCGTCTTCATTCTTCTGCTCTTCCTCTTCATCACTTATTTCCTCATCATCTTGCTGGTTTTGAGGTTTTTTTGTTTCACCGATGAACTCCCAGAATGGATCGTCTCTATCAAGCTCTTCGTCTGACCCGTTTGTAGGAAGCGAGCCTACAGCATCAGAGGACATGCTTTCATCAAGCATGTCTCCGTCAAGTGGCAGAGGAATAATGTCTTCTTCACTAACCCACATGAAAAATTCATTATCATCATGAATAGGAGGATCAGTTAATACATTATTTGATGTAGTGAGATAGTCAAAAGGAGTGAAGTCCAGACTGGTATCAGATTCACTAGAATATCCTAAAGACAAAGGACCGGTGGGGGATTGATTGAAGTTGAATTCTGAGTGTTCAGAGGAAGAAGATGGGGAAGACATGATTCAAGAATGAATTTTTTTTTGGAAGTTTTTGAAATCAAATTGAAAAGGAAGAGCAAAATTATAGTTTTTTAGGTATGAGGTAATATATTAGTTACAAGCTTTATATAAAGGTGAATATTGTGGAAGAACATGAATAGTAATAATAATTGTTACAGGTGAGGGTTGAGTATGGTAGGAAGTGGTAAAAAAAATTAAATATTTAATTGAAGACTTATTGCTGGAGAATCCGAAGTACAAATTAACTTTTTATAGAATTGTTTGGCTATATCTTTAGATTACGTATGGTGCACATCTTTCCTTTCTCGAGATTAACATTAGTGCATATCTTTTTTTCTAGACTGGTGTTGTATCACGGTAGATATAATATTAATTACTTCTTTTACAGAAGGCATGAGAAAGAAGATTGCGAATTTGGTCGCAGTACCGAAGGAGGTCGCATTGCTATGCGATAGCATTTTTTGTCTTGTATTCTTTATTCTGTATTAAGTCTGCGACCATTGAATGTTTTTTTACTTTTGAATGCTAGAAGTCGCAGTCGTCATTTAAAAGGGGTATTTTGTCCTTTTGATTCACGATTGTTTAGGCGGGATTTTTTGATTTTTGTGGCGCCCACACTCTGCGACCGATGTGTGGCCTATATTCAGCCACGTCCGCAGGCTGAGAAACTCTCTCAGCCCGCAGGCTGAGGTACAGATTCCTCTCTCTATATATATATATATATATATATATATATATATATATAGACTATGCTCCTCTTAAAAAGGTAGGGAATCTATTCCTTCCAACTTTTTAGCCATTGGATCATGATCTCAATGGTACGAGATTAAAACAATATTATATTAATTCAAGGCAACATTAATTGAAGGAAATATAAAATTCAATCATTAATTAGGTGTGGGGGACGAGACTGAAGAGATCTTTGATACTTCAATATACCTTTTTCTACTTCCTACTAATTATATACTTCTTCCTTGTGTGAACCCATGAGGATGCACAACAAACTTTTCACAGACATTGAAAGATGAGTCCTTTCTAACGAGAATACAATTGCCATGTCTCAGATTTATGCGAGTGCTGGAAACAATAAAAACACTTTAGAAACGCAAATCTATATGAGATTAAACTAAATTACTAAGTCAATAGTGTTTTCTCTCAGAGAGATGGTCCTCATCAACCCCAAAATGAAACAAAAACAATCTTCCTATTCATAATTCTTCCAGTCACATAAATGTAATATCCATAGTTTTCTACTTTATTTCTAGTCTCACTATCTATGAGCTCTTAAGGATTCCTCACATTGGCATTTTGTCAGATAATTTGTGCTCATTTTTTAGCAGAAAGTTATTAGACATGAATGGCAACATGTGAAGATGTATGCCGGTGAAGATTACATATAGAAGCAAGGGATGTGATAGATAATAAATTTCTTTCGGATGTTTCATGAATTAAGAGGTGAACTGATAACATGTGAGCCGAAATTCGCATGAATAGCAGAGTTGCCAAAGTTTGTAAGAGTAGCTTGGGCATTGGATTTCATGGGCGGGAGCGCGTGCTCTCTGGTGCTTTTAGTTCAATAAGCAGTTTCACTCCATTAGAAAGAAAAAAATAAAAATGAGAGGAGAATGAGGGAGATGAAAGAGAGAAGGAAGAAGGTAAAAGTAAAAAGAAAGAAGTATAATTAGGAGACAACATCAACAGATCCTCTCCTCAATCCCCACACCTAATTTATTGTTAATTTTTTTATTTCTTTCTTTATCCCTCCAGCCTATAACTAGCATAATCCGTCTTTGATCTTGGATCATTAAAATATGATCTGACCACTAAAAAAATAGGAGTAGATTCCTTGTCCACTTAAAAGGAGTATGATTCATCTCATTCATATATATATATATATATATATATATATATATATATATATATATATATATATATATATATATATATATATATATTCTCTAGTGTCATGGTTGTAAAACCCTGGAGGGAGGTGAATAGGTCTATGATTAAATACCCATATTTTTCTTGACAGTGCAAAATTACGTGTGGAATGATATCGTGGAAGAACTAGTGTAAACTAATTGGATGGATCCGACTGAAACTGTGTAGTGATGGAAACAATAATAATGATTGAAATATAATGCAATAAAATAAAATCAGAGTTTAGAGAAAGTCAAATCGCAAACACAGTGATTTTATGGTGCTTTGGACAACCCCTTACTTCCACCATCTTGGGGCCTCTTCTCAATCCACTAAACTTGCTTCTACCCGAAGCTCTTTAGTACAAATGCCAACTTTCTACACCCTCGAGATTGGACTTCTTCACTATTACAACCAAAGAGGTCTCTCTTCCTACCGAAGAGGAACACTCACAACAAGAAAAGCATGATTTGTTCGCTTAAGAATGATATTGAGAACTTTAATTTAGGGCAAACACTCAATATAAAAGATTACACTCCGAGGCTCTAAAAATTGATCAGTAAATTAATCACTGTGAGAATTTAGGATTGGAATCACTTGAGAGAAAATAAATGTAAGCTTGAGGATTCCGAAAAAAAATTGAGCATTTAATGAATAAGAGAATCTGAAATTGAATGCTCAGAATAAACTCTCTCTAAAAAGAATTCCATGCATTAAATGGTTTAAGATCAAAAATTGAAGGCAAGAAGATGAGAATTTAAAGCTCTGGATTTTTGTCTCTTGAAAGAATTTGAAAGTTGTAAGCTCAGGAGAATGAAATTAAAATGTCTGTTATATGTTTAACTAACTCACCTGTTGGTCTTAATTGCTCTTGTTCTCTGTTTAAATTTCACTCTTTTGTGGATCTATCTGTGAGAGATAACAGGCAGAATTTCTCCAACGAGAATAACCAGCTGCACGGGAGAGCTGGGCAACTAATGTTGAGAAGTAACGAGCATAAAATTTTCTGCAGCTCAAAATCCCCAGCTACAATGGGTTCTTAGCAGCAAAGAGAGATTTGGGCGTTTAATACAATATCTAAGTGATGAAGAGAGAAGAGAGAGGCAAGATTTTATTACTGCAGCCCATGTGGAAAGAGACAAGGAGAAGAGGAAATGATTTTAACCTTTTAAAATAAGTCCCAGCAGTCCTATACCACTCTCAAGAGTACTCAATAGTTAGGTGTCCTGCTCACAAAGGTACACAAGCTATGTGTCAAAGTCACATATTGCAAGTGGGCATGAGAAAGGGAAAAGCACACATGGGTGTGAAAAGAATAAAGCAGAAGGGACAAAGTTTTGAAATATGAAAAGTGTTGTAAAACTCAAGAAATTATAACACCAAAACATAGAATTCTAGAGACAGAATAGAAGTAGGAATTCTTATTGATTTCTGAAGTGTACATTAAAATGAATCAGGGAAGGCCTATTTATAGAAAACTTTAGGGTACTATGCAGTCACTGCTATATAGTTACTATGCATGCTTGCGTCATCGCATAGTAAAATCATTAATACTGCACAGTAAGGTTAGCAGCCATTGTTTTATAATACTCCCCATTGGCTGTCAACCATATATGATATCTCATTAAAAAACTTGCTAAGAAAACTCAGTGGGATAAAACCATAGTGAAGAAAAAAGAGTACATCATCTCTGTATACGTATTCTATGCTGCCTCGTTAAAAACCTTACCAGGATAACCCTGTGGGACAAAATCATAGTAAGAAAAAAGAGTACAACCACGTAAGCTTCTCCTCAAATTGACATGAGCAGTTCTTTTTCATAAATCTCACATATAACGCATCCCAATATCTTGAATGAGCTTTCTGAGAGTTGTAGTAGGAAGTGCCTTTGTAAAGATCTGCCGCATTATCACTTGATTGGATATATTGAATATTAATTTCTTTATCCTTTTCAAGCTCTTGGCTGAATAAGAACAACTTTGGGGGTATATGCTTGGTTCGGTCACTTTTGATGAATCCTTCTTTCATTTGAGCGACGCATGCAGCATTGTCTCCAAACAGCACTGTTTGATCTCTGTTAACTGGTAATCCACAGGTTGCTTGGATGTATTAAGTTACAGACCTTAGTCATACGCTTGCTCGACTTGCTTCATGGAGTGTTATGACTTCAGCATGATTAGAAGAAATGGCAATAAGTGTCTGCTTTTGTGAACGATAAGAGACGTTGTATCTCCACATGTGAACACATATCCTGTTTGAGACCTGACTTTATGTGGATCTGACAAGTAACATGCATCTGCATAACTAATCATTTCTTATTTTGATCCTCTGAAATAAAACAAACTAAAATTAGTTGTTCGTCGAAAATAACAAAATACATGCTTAATACCATTCCAATGTCTTGGCGTAGGAGATGAACTAAATCTTGCTAATAAATTAGTAGCAAATGTCATATCTTGTCGGATATAATTAGCAAGATACATAAGAGCTCCAATTGCACTTAGGTATGATACTTCAGACCAAGAATCTCTTCATTATCTTCGCGAGGGCGAAATAGATCCTTTTTTACATTCAATGATCTAACAACTATTGGAGTGCTTAAAGGATTTGATTTATCCATGTTAAAGCATTTCAAGACTTTTTCAGTATAATTTGATTGATGCAAAAGTATTCCACTTTGAAAGTGCTCAATCTGTAAAACAATACAATATTTAGTTTCCCCAAGGTTTTTCATTTCAAGTTCATTCTTTAAATGCATCATTGCTTCTAGGATTTCTTTATGAGTCCCAATGTCGTTTAATTCATCAATATATATAGCAATGATAATGAATCAGGATGTCATTTTCTTTATAAAAACACATGGGTATATAGGATTATTCACATATCCTTTTTTTAACAAATACTCGCTTAAACGATTATAACACATGCGCCCTGATTGTTTTAACCCATAACGATTTTTATAATTTGATCGAATGTAATTCTTTGAGTTTTGAACTTAATGCTTCAGACATCTTAAATTTTTCAGGGATTTTCATATAAATATCACTATCAAGCGACCGATATAAATAAGCTGTAACATCCATAAAACGTATTTCAAAATTTTTAGAAACTGCTAGGCTGATTAAATATCTAAACGTAATTGCATCCATTACCGGAGAATACGTTTCTTCATAATCAATTCCTGGTCTTTGCGAAAAAGCTTGAGCAACAAGTCGAGCTTTGTATCTCACAATCTCGTTTTTCTTGTTATGTTTTCGTACAATAATTCATTTGTATTCTACTGGTCTTACGGCTTCAGGCGTGAGAATAATAGGTCCAAATACTTTACGCTTATTAAGAGAATTCAATTCAGCCTGTATAGCATCTTTTCATTTTGTCCAATCATGTCTATTTTGACATTCAGTGACGGATTTTGGTTCAGGATCCTCACTTCTGTTAATAATATCACATGCCACGGAATAGGAAAATATTTCATCCATATTTTTCATCTCATTTCGATTCCATAATATTCCTGTATTAACATAATCTATTGAGAGCTCATGATTTTCTATACCTTCAGGATTTTTCATCTCTTGATTTGTCTTATTTTGTGTTTCTTCTGGAACACATTCTTTCATATTGGGGTCACCATGCTTATCTGTTCATTTTTTTTTGAGGATTTTTATCTTTGTAACCGATTGGTTTACCACGCTTCAGGTGTGTCTTAAACTCATTAGTGACTTTATTCTCGGATTGTCCTTTTGGTCAATCTGGGCAGGAACAATTACAACTGGTATGTATGATTTAGTCACTTTTTTCGTATCAGTGAACGCATCTGGTAATTGATTTGCTATTTCTTATAAATGCATAATCTTTTGCACTTCTGACTCACATTATTTTGTGAGGATCAAGATGCAATAAAGATGGTTCACTCCATGAAATCTCTTTCTTGAGCTATTTCTTTTCTTCCCCTAATGTTGGAAAAATTGCCTCATTGAAATGGCAATCGGCAAATCGAGCCGTAAAAACATCATCGATTTTAGGCTCAAGATATCTTATAATAGAAGGAGATTTATAGCCGACATATATTCCTCCTCTTCTTTGAGGATCCATCTTTGTACGTTGTGGTGGAGCAATCGGTACATATACCGCACAACCAAGAATTTTAAGATGGAAAATATTTAGTTCTTGATCAAATGCTAATTGTAGAAGGGAGTACTCATAATATGCACTTGGTCTGATGCGAATTAATGCTGCAACATCTAAAATTACATGACCCCATATAGAAATAGAAAGTTTTGTTCTCATTATTAATGGTCTAGCAATAAGCTGGAGGCGCTTAATCAGTGATTCAGCCAAACTATTTTGTGTATGTACATAGGCAACAGGATGCTCAACAGCTATCCAATTGACATACAATAATCATTAAAAACCTGAGATGTAAATTCTCCAGCATTGTCAAGTCTAACTTTCTTGATTGTATAATCATACAATAATCATTAAAAACCTGAGATGTAAATTCTCCAGCATTGTCAAGTCTAACTTTCTTGATTGTATAATCAGAAAATTGTGCTCGTAATCTAATTATCTGAGTAAGAAATTTCGTAAATATCACATTGCGAGTTGATAGACAAACGTGTGACCATCTACTAGAGGCAGCTATCAATACCGTAAAATATCGAAATAGTCCACACAGTGGATGTATATGCCCACATATATCACATTGGATACGTTCAAGAAATGTAGGTGATTCAGTTTTATTTTAGCTGGTGATGGTCTCATGATTAATTTTTCTAGAGAACAAGCCTCACATAGAATTTTACTAGCTTGAAGGATCTTCTACCCCTTTAATGTATATCCATGTGAATTCTCATTAATTTTTCGCATCATTATTGAACCAGAATGACCTAAATGATCATGCCACAGAGTTAATGTCTCTGTATTTTCTTTAACTACCATATGCAATCCTGAGGAAATCTTTGATAGTTTTTCTATATGTACTTTTTTCCTGATACATAAGTTGTAAGGTACATATACTTCATATTTCCTTCAGTTGTAGTCTGAGTATCATATCCATGAAGATATATATTATTAAAACTCAACAATATAAAGCTGGCTTTACCAGTTCCTTTAATCAAGTCTACAGGACCTGATATTGTATTGATAATTGCCTTTGTTAGTTTTAAATTGGAGAAGTGCCTTTTATGTTGAGAATAGTATATTTGTACCATTATCTGGTATGCAAATATCTCTAGTTTTGGTCTTAACTTCATCATTAAATTCTCCATATTAAGCTCCATGCAAAATAAATCATTTGGTGAGAATAAAATTTTAAATATATTATTATAAATGAAATATTACATTCAAAGATAAATTTGATAATTACAAATAACAAAACATAGTAATATAATCATATATCTAATTATCACCAGTATTCATAGAATCACGATGTGTTGAAAGATCAGTAAAATCTGAAGCATCAAGATGAGTTGAATCATCCATAGGATCATCATGTTCAGTGAAATTCACTTCCTTCTCTTTTCCTTCTATTTTCCTTTCAAGGATGCCTTATAAAGTTTGTAAAGGTGCTCTGCTATTTGACACACTCGAGATCAGTACCCTTTGGAGCCATATTTATAACAGGAATTTTCAAGATTCTGGAGAGAATTTTCACGAACATCTTTTCTTTTATCATGTTTTTCTACATGATGCTTCTTGTGGATCACGTTGTTTTATAAAGGGTTGTAAAAACTACTTTGACCACGTCCAGGGTCACGACTACGTCCACGGTCACGACCATGATTATATCTTAATCCATAATTTTAGAAAATATAGCATTTGTTGTGAAAATGCTGCTGAACTAGTAGGACGAGACTGATGATTTTTAATCAAAAGTTCATTATTCTTCTCTGTCACAAGAAGAGATGAAATTAGTTTAGAATTTCTTAAAACCACATAACCTATATTGTTATTGCAGTGTTATATTAGATGCATAAATATGGAGTAAGTTTTCTCTAGTATTCTTCATCTGTGATATCTATCCCACAAAATTTCAATTGGGATACTATTTTGAACATTGCAGAGTTATAATCGCTGACTTTCTTGAAGTCTTAGAAGCGCAAAGCATTCTATTCATCACGTGTGGCAGGGAGCATAACTTTTTGATGATCAAATCTTTCTTTGAGATTTTTTCACAAGACATTTGGGTCTCTTACTGTGAGATATTCACATTTTAAATATTCATCAAGGTGTCTGCGGATAAAGATAATCGCTTTTGCTTTATCTTGCGATGACGTAGAGTTCATCTCTTTTGTAATTTCAGTGAGTCATTTACTGGAGATGCATTTCTATGTCAATAACCTAAGACATATAATTCCTTCCCGTGATATCAAGTGGAATGAACGTAAGATTTGTAAAGTTTGATATGATGATAACTATAACAAAATACAAAAATAATTAGGATCACAATGTTTTATTTCATAACAAAAATAGTATAACTTACATTTCAATCATAATAGCTACAAACAAAAGAGGGAAGATGAACATTAAAATTAAAAAGCTCAGGTAAAAATCACGTGGATACATATCTACAACAAAAAAAGATAATGATATAGATGATGATGACGACAATAATAAACTTCAAAATAGACTAAGTATCTTGTGAAAATTTTGACTAAAAGATTGTGAAGGTGATGAAGAAAATTGGGAATGAAGAGAGATTAAGAAGTGAGTTATGTGGTTTAGAATTCACCAATTTATAGAGTAAAACTAGCCGTTTATAGCCGTTTAAAGCCCTTGGAGGAGAGAGAGAGAAAGCAATTGGATTTAATACAATTAAATATTATATAAAGAAGATGGTAAAAATAAATGCATTGTATTACATATATTTATGAGTTATAATATAGGCACGCCACTCTACTTGGCGGGTGTTTTGCAGACATAATTAATAAAACAATAAATATTGAAATAAATATTGACACACACGTTACTCGGTAAACTTTCAGTGGGTATTTATACAGATATAAATAGCAGAACAATAAAATATATAATATTGGTAGCTTGAGGTTTATTTACGCAAGCATCAATTGAGAGGTTAGTAAAAATAATAACAAAAAAATATTATTAGCTTGTCATGATTATGGTACTAAATATTCTAAAGCTCATATGGATCAAATTTTAGGCGCATTGAAACTTTCTAGCCCACAAATTTTATGTTATGATCTAAAAATGGATGGTCTTGTAGCGGTCTTAAAAGCCGATTTTTTATTTGCTTGATTTGTCGGTTAGAAAGTATCAGTGCACATGAAATTTAATCCATATGAGTTTTAGAGCATGTAGATCATAATTGATGGTTGGATCATTGATATGAGTGACATGTGATGTATTTTTGTAGGTGGGTGTAACCTCTTATGTAATACTCTATGTGTATTAAAACCTTTCCCATATATGTGTGTGTACACACACATAACTATATGATAAAAACTCATGGAGAATATATATATATAACACATGGAGAAAGACATTACTATCACTGTTCGAAATATCGGCCGAGTCGTATCCGACTCGGCCACCTCCGATATGAATCGGAGGCCCGAGTTGACCGAAGGGCGCCGAGTCGACCCGGATCGGGTCGATTAAAAGCGCTGAGGGAGAGAGATCAGATCTGATCTCTCTCTCGCGCTCGCCGTCCCCCCGCGTCGCCCTCGCCGTCGCGGTCGCGTCGCCGTCTTGCAGGTAATTCTCCTCTCTCCCTCTCTCCTTCTCAGTCTCTCTCCCCCTCTCCCTCTCTCTGTGCCTCTCTGTGCCTCTCTTTCTCCGTCTCTCTCTCGCAGCGGCTCTCTCTTCGTCTCTCTCTGTCTCTCTCTCCGTCCGTTTGGACTCTATCTCCGTCTCTCTCTGTCGGACTCTCTCCCTCTCCCTCTCAGTCTCTCTCTCCCTCTGTATCTCTCTCTCTCCCCCCCTCTCCCTCTGTCTCTGTCTCTCTCCCTCTGTATCTCTCTCTCCCCCTCTCTCTCCCTTTAGTCTCTCTCTCAGTCTCTCTCTGTGTTGGACTCTCTCTCCCTCTCCCTCTCAGTCTCTCTCCCCCTTTCCCTTTCTCTGTCCCTCTCTCTATCCCTCTCTCTCCTCTGTCTCCGTCTCTCTCTGTTCCTCTCTCTCCCTCAGTTTAATTAATTTGCGTTTAATTTAATTTAATTTAGTTTAATTTAGTTAAAGTTAATTTAAGTCAATTTATTTAATAAAATTTTGTAATTATAATTAATTTAGGTAATTTAATAATTTTATTGGAGTTAGGTAATTAAGTTAGCGTAGGTTAATCTAGTATAAACTAGTTTAGTTTAATTTAATTTAGTTTCATTTAATTGAGTTTAATTTAATTGAAATTAGTTTAGTTAACTTAATTTAGGTTAATTTAATTAATAAAGTTTTGTAATTAAGTTAGGTAATTTAATAATTTTATTGAAGTTAGGTAATATAAGTTAGTGTTGCTTAATCTAGTATAAAATAGTTTAATTTAATTTAATTTAGTTTCATTTAATTGAGTTTAATTTAATGTTGTTTTAATTTAGTTAATTTTAATTTTAATTAATTTAACAGATAATTTTTTTAAATTTCAGTATGGCTCCAAAGCAACGCGATATTGGATGGGAACATGGTACCCCTGTTGGTGGAAGTAGAAAACTTGTGAAGTGTAATTATTGTGGGAAATAAGTCCATGGTGGTATCACTATATTGAAGCGGCATATAGCACATGTACCCGGTCAGGTGGAAGGATGCTTGCGAGTATCAAAAGAGGTATCTCAAATAATGAGACGACATCTTTCTGAAGGTAGCAAAGAAAGAGCGGCCGTAAAATCTAAAAAAGAGCGACTTATGAGATCTTTAAGTGAGGAAGATTTTTATGATGTGACCGAAGAAGATTCTGATAATGAAATTGAAGAAGTTGGTGGTTTAGAAGGAGTTGAAAGAAGACAAACTAAAATAAGCTATGAAAGAAAGTCGTGAAATGGCTTGGAGATCGGCAGAAGGAGTTGATATTGGTGGTAGTAGTTCACAGACTTCAGGATCAGGGAGTAACCGTGGATTGCGTCAGAGTATGACTATGAGAGAAGCTGAAATTTCAGCTCGTGGTATTAATCCTTACATGTTCCCAACAAAACAGAAATCAATCAAAAGCATGTTCTCAACTGAGAATATGAAAAAAGTTGAAAAATCTGTGGCGAAGTTCTTTCACTACAATGCAATACTATTCAATGCAGCTGATAGTGGTCCTTACTATCAAGCCATGATTAATACTATTGCGGAGGCAGGCCCAGGCGTAAAAGGCCCTACAGGGTACCAGATTGGCAATCTATATTTAGAGGAGGAAATGAAAGAAATTGAAGTATATATTGCTTCAATAAAAACAAAATGGCCGCAGTATGGTTGCACGATCATGTGTGATGGATGGAGTTCTCATAATAGAAAGCCTATTGTTAATTTCATGATTTATTGTGATAGAAGCATGATCTACCATACTTCTGTTGATACCACTAATATCTCGAAGACTGCTGAGTATATATTCTCGCTAATGGATAAAGTTGTTGATGAAGTTGGTGAAGAAAATATCGTGCAGGTTGTAACAGATAATGAGGGAAGTTTCAAAGCAGCTGGTCACATGTTGATGGAGAAGAGAAAACATTTGTTTTGGTCTCCGTGTGCAGCACATTGCATTGATTTGATGCTTGAAAATATTGGCTCTTTGAAATCAGTGAAGGAGACATTGGATGATGCTAAGATGATCACATCATTCATTTACAATAGCCTCAAAGTGGTAAATTTAATGAAGCTATATACCAAAGATAGAGATTTGTTGAGACCAGGTATAACACGGTTTGCCACCGAGTTTATTCTATTGAAAGCCTTATTCGCTATGAGCAAGATTTGAAAAGAATGTGTACGACTACCAAATGACGTGAATTCAACAAGGAAAGGAGTAGAAGAAGCGTGCGAGATAAGGTTTCTAATCTCATTCTGACTGACCGGTTTTGGAAGAAGGCAAGAGAGGTCCAAAACATTATGGATCCTCTTGTTAGAGTCTTGAAGATAGTGGACCAGGACAAGAAACCTATACTATCTATTATATATGAAGCTATGGATAGAGAAAAATTGACTATAAAGGTATCAAATAAGAATTGGAAGAAGTACTGGGATATCATTGATAGAAGATGGGAGGGACAATTGCAGACACTTGCATGCTGCTGGTAATTCATTTGCCTAGAAATTATATTTGTTGACTAGAAATTGAAACTGTCATATCATAACAATCGTGTGCTTACATTATTGCAGCATATTTTTTAAATCCAGCACTCCAATATTCAAAAACTTTCCTACACATCCAGAAGTGAGATATGGATTAAAGGAGGTCATTAAAAGATTGGAGCCAGATTTGAATAAACAAGCAAGAGCTATTAATGAGGTAATAATAATCTATTTATTTCATCGATATAATGTTATGCAAATATTAACACTTGTGATGTGTATTCTCACAGATAAAATTATTTGTGGATGGGGTTGGAGAATTTGGAAGCTCACTAACTAGAAGAGCAGTGCAACAATCTCTTCTAGCTGATTGGTGGATTAATTATGACGAAGAAGCTCCCAATCTGCAGAAAATTTCCATCAAAGTCTTAAGCCAAACATGTTCTTCATCGGGTTGTGAAAGAAATTGGAGCACGTGGTCGCTAATTCATACAAAATTGCGCAACCGGTTGGCAATGAAAAAGTTACATAAACTAGTATTTGTGCATTACAATATGCGGTTGCGAGTAAGAAACTTGACATGCAAAAGCGACATTGATGATTAGTACAACCCAATTGATCTGAACAATATTTTCAATGATGATGATATTTGGATGAGTGGATTCGTGAGGGAGAACAGCCGATGTTACCACCAGATGACTTAGGTTGGTTAGATGAAGGTATTCGTCGTACTGACGAAAGTGGCGGTGATGATGGTGATGGCGGTGATGATGACAGCGGTGATGATGATGGCGGTGATGGTGGTGGCGGTGATGGTGGTGAGGGTGATGGCGGCGGCGGTGATGGTGGTGATGGTGGTAATGGTGAAGAGACTCATGGTGTTGGTGGAAGCCAACGAGATGATGCTTTAACATAGAATTCAGAATATTATGCCACACAAGATACACATCATGGAGGCCGGGCGGAGATTTTACAACAGCGTAGGCATTTGGATCGGTTGGTCGAATTCAGTTCTAACGATGATTATTCGAGTGGACATGATAACTACTCACATGGTCATCATAGTCTTGAAGGTCATTTACAGGGGTTGGGTTTGATATCTGGCCAATATTCTGGCACTGATTATTCTAGCACTGGTGAATACTCTATTAGCAGCACTGAATATCGAGATTTTGGGTATTATCACCATGGAGCTGATATTGCACAACCCCTACCGCCATATTACTCTGATAGTGGATCCTCTGGCCAATCATCTCAGCCTACAGGATCTCACCCACAAACATATTATTATCCTTATGGAAAATATATGCCTGGTTTCTATATGTATCGCGGGATGATGATAATGATGATTTTGTACCTCCTCGTAATTCAATGTGGAAATGACTATATTAGCAGGTACTTATGAATTATTTTGTGTAATTTACTATATTATGCATGTATTTTGATATTTTTCTACCGACGACGCTTGTATTTATGCTTTCACGTTATGTTTTGAGTGTTAGGTGATATGTTTTGAATATGTGATGCATAAATTTGATGTTTACATTTTTTTATGATTTGTCATGATTTTTTCATAATTTTTTTGACGTTTATGTACCGTTTGCGCGTATCGTTCGAGTCCGATCCGAGTCGCCGAGACCGATCCGTCTCGGTGCCGGCCGAGTCGGCGGTCGAGACCGAGACTTTGAACCATGATTACTATAAGACATGTGGATATATATGAAAATATACATAACACATGAAGAAAGACATAATATGATAAAAACTCAAGGATAAATATGCTAAAAACCCATTCCAAAAATTGTAAACTATTGCAATATGTGATAGGCAAATTATATGTTAAATTCAAAATACACTTAGCATATCATGTCATCATACAAAAGAACCCCCCTCCATCGTCCTTCTCCGACTACAAATATGGCCTAGTAGTATGGGAATTTGCATAGTCATAGCAAGGTCACGCGGGGAATTGAATACACTAACCTGCCATAGGTTACCAAAAGGCCAGTAACAGATTCCTAAAGGCCAGTAGGTTGCTCTAAGGTCAATAATTGTACACTTTAACCAACTAGTGGCCTAGTAATTCATATGGCATGTTCAAAAATAGTAATAAAATCATAGTCGGACTTATGAGGGTTTTAACAATCAATAAAACACTTATTTAGTAAGGCAATACTCAATTACATAAATAACTTTTTCAGAATAATAGACAATATGCGAAAATGATTTATTACCAGAAATATAACACACAACACATTCTAATATTGAACTTTTCCAATCACAAGGCCAGTAAAACAAATCAGAACAATATGAAAATATATGAAATTTATAGCAATGATAATTGTCATGCTATAAATTAGTATCATTATTTTTTAGGTTCACATAAAACAATAGAGTAATGATGTAAATATCAAATTCATTGGCTGATCGAGTTTCTGTGCTGATAAACATGAGCTTAGAGAAAATATTTAAACTAAATAATATCTATTCATAAAAGTTCTATATTTTTAAAATGCTTAGTGAAGTAGAAGTCTACTAACTGTAGACGGTCCAAGACTTTACTGATCAATCTCTACAAGTTCCTATAAGATCGATAATTTTGAGAAATTAACAACTCAAGCTTAGCCCATATCCACAATACTACTTAACGTCTTAAAACTTATAGAGAGATGGAGATCATGAATCTACTATTAGTCGTTGGTATTTTTCAATAGACTCTTTCACTGAATTGGGTCTCATTGCAATTTCTACAAAATGAAAGGGGTTTTCTGTAATTTTATGATTACATGACATCATGTCTTGTTGTTGGTGTGTGATGTTTGAGTAGAACATAGGAGCTAAACACCCACTCCCTTCTCTTTTTTCTTCTCTTTTAACCGACCAAAACCCAAACCCATCATGGTGGCTTGGTTTGAGGCATGCGGGGTGATCACCGACAACTTCCCCGTCGGACCAGTAGCAGTCGCCAGCCAGTGGGGGTCACCACCGGTAATCCCCTTAGCTGATTTTTTAAAATTTTATTTTTCTTTTTTCTTTTTTCTTTTGTAAATTAGAGTGTAGCGTGGTGTAAGCGGGATTTGAATCCATACCTTTTGCCCACTGGTAGGAGGCTTTACCACTCTACTACATTCTTGAGTCTACACTATAAAGATAAGAAAGATTGGTTACGTTAACCTTGATATGATGTTGTTGCCTCCTTTCTCCTTTGATGAGATGATCATGAGAAAAATTCGCTCTCCAAAACTCACTCCTTCACTTCGTCACTATTTCATAGTTAGATTGAGGGCCTATTTGGTTGTCGTAATTGGTCGTAATTGGTAAAGTCTTTTTACAGTTGTAAATAAATTACATGCATGTAAGTTTTACGGTGTTTGGTTGGTAATATAAAGTTATAAATGGGAAAGTGTATTGTATTTTACGGTGTTTGATTATCGTAACGTGTAAGTCGTAAGTGAAAAAGTTGACCATAAAATTAACTTTTTGGTGATTTAAGAAGTTTTAATATTGCAAATAAATATTAAAAATGCTAAATATTAAAAAAATTAATATTAATATAAAAAATAATACAAATTTGCATGACCATAAAATTAACTGTAACTGGGCTGTTAGTGAGTGGTAATTAGGTTGTAAGTGAGTGGCAGTTGAGTTGTGTAAGTCTTTTACAAATTATGGTCCAAACAAACGCCGTAGTTGTAACTGGGTTGTAAGTCATTTACGAATACGGCCTTTTACGCGAAACGAACAGCCCCTGAGTTGGAATGAGGCTTGAAGGACATGGTGGCTTAACATGTCTTATAATGTGAGAAACTTGGTTGCCAAAGACTTCAAACTTGGGCTCTAACTCAAAGAAACTTGGAGGCCAAGTAAGAGAATTTTGCACATAACTCCCTTTGTGAACATAGATTGCAATAGTCTAACAATTATATGAACTAGACCTTATACATTTGGTATTTTCACTTGTTGAATAGTTAGGCCCTTTTAGTGATTAATTAAGTATTCTATTGATAAAAATCTTGTGTATTACAACGTCCCGAGTTCTTACTTTAAGAAATTGTTTTCACTTGTCCATGCCGGTGTCGTGTCTTTGTTCGTTTCCATTTATGCTTTTAGGTCATAAGGAACGCTTTCTCAACTACAATGAAAATTCACTTGAATTCTTATATTTTGTTTAGTGGCTCTCCATATTTTTGAATAAAGGTTATCATATGCAAGAATAAATTTTTTAATAACTTGTTTCCTATAACTTTCCAACAATATTTGTTGACAGGAAGGGATCATTACATTATATGAGGATTACATAGAACAAAATGAAGATTCATGGAAGAGAAGTTTCAAATCAATCCCGGTAATAATGTGTGCCAAGAGGAAGGGGGAGCAAAAGAAGTGAAGAAGGCGATTTACTGTAGGGTGATTGCATCGATTGACTTGTGTGGGTTTGAGGCCTTCTTGATGATTGATGGTGAGTCTTGTGATGAAGTGGTGAGGGATAAGGTATCGATGATGTATATTCTTCATAGCTAAAGTGCCTAAAGTGCCTAGGAGAGACGAGCGTTTTGCGGGGACGAAACTTTTTTTTTAGATAGAGGGGTTTTAACGATAATGCTGTAAAGGAGTTTTCCACAGTAATTAATCTTGTGCACTAATAGAAATTAGAGTGTTCGTGACAAAATATTAGTGACTAAAAGAATTTGATTGGGAATATATTATAAATGTAGAGAAAACTTATTTGTTGGTAATGTTCTTTTGCGAATAAAATATTCCTGAGAGAACTAAAAGATTCATGACAAATCAAAAAACTTTCTCTATTGTTTGGATTGTATTAGGTTTAACCAAAATATCTAACCAAAAAAGAAAGGTACTAAAATCTACAAAGGTGCTTCTTTTTTAGTTTCGCATGGCTGCAATTTACATTTTGCGCTGCTTTGTTTTCGCCCCATCTTGCTCGCACATCTCTCCTCTTGCCAATCTCTCGCTCTCTCGTCCTCTCCAAGCATCTCTATCTCTCTTTCTCTCTCTCGCCCCCCCATCTTTGTGCATGTGGTGTCGATTCCCTGTCATCTTACAAGTACTCTCTGTCTCAGGTTCTCTCGTTAAATTTTAGGTTTATTTCTCTAAAAAATAATTGGGGTTTTATTATTTTTTCTCTCTATACTGTGATGACATGTTTGAAAATTTTAGGGTTTTTATAGTCTCTTTCTGTTGTTGTGACGAACATTTGAAATTTTAGAGGTTATTATACTATTTCTGCATTTGTCATGGTAAATTCAGGTTAGTATTCTCTCTGTGTGGTTATGATGATGACAATATTAGAGTTTAAGAGATTAGTATTTGCATCTTTAATATTTTCTTTTATTTTGTGATGAACGATTCAAACTCTCTGTCTCTGGTGACCCTCATATTAGTGTAATATCTCTCATGTGTGATGTCTCCTTCATTCGGAGTATGATTTCTCTCTTGATTTTGATTTTGATTAACCTTTGAGTAACTTTTTTCTGT
The DNA here is from genome assembly GCA_038442645.1 of Agave tequilana. Classification (NCBI taxonomy): domain Eukaryota; kingdom Viridiplantae; phylum Streptophyta; class Magnoliopsida; order Asparagales; family Asparagaceae; genus Agave; species Agave tequilana. The sequence continues at coordinate 9,757 of JAVJIF010015042.1, read as the reverse complement.
TTTATTTTTTGAATTTAATTGTGCAAATTTACATGGTGTAAATGTAAATAAATTTTGTATTAATCGAGCTTTGGGCAAGTTTAGTATATACAGTTTCGAGTATGTGACATGCACGTGAAAAATGACATAATTTACGCAAATAACAACGTTAATTATGATTGAAACTCTTTTAAATTGATATTTGAATTTATAACGAATTTTCGAAACCCTTATTAGATTGGATTAATTTGACGTGTTTCATGATTTTTATTTTCATGCATTTCTAGTTATATGATAAGAATGGAAAAAAAATATAGATTGAAAAAAGGTTTATGTCAATTATCTTTGTTAGTAAAATATAAGTTGAACATTGGATTTTTTAATTTTTAAAAAATAATAAATTAGGTATGGTTAATAATTATTAAGAAATTAAAAGGTTTAATGTTCAAACTTATTTTTTTACTAACACATCAATATTGACATGGGTGTGTTTGTTCAAAAAAAAAGATATATTGACATTTTTTTAGTCTAGATATATTCATAGTTTCTATTGAATTTTGTCCACTCTGATCATATAAATAGAATTCCTTGTAAATAAAATTAATGAAACCATCAAATTAATCCAATCTAGTAAGGATTTCCAAAGTTCATTATGAATTCAAATATCAATTTAATAAGAGTTTAACAATCACAACTAATGTTGTTATGAATGTAAATAATGTTGTTTTTCATGTACATGTTACATACTCGAAACCTGTACACATGAAATTTGCTCGAAACTCGACTATTACAGAATTAATATACATTTACACTATGTAATTTGCATAGTTAAATTCAATTAAAACAGAAAAAAAAAGTTATTCTAAGGTTAAGCAAAATCAAAATCAAGAGAATCATACCCGAAGGAGTGATCATACCTGTGAAAGATGTTACACTGATGTGAAGGAGTGATCACACCTGCGAAAGATGTTACACCGATATGGGAGTTACCTAAGACAATTAGTTCGCATCAGTCATTACAAAATAAACTATAAAATAACATATACAAATGAAAGTACACCTAGAGGGGGGGTGAATAGGTGTTAGTGCTAATCTAAAACTAAATGCAAAACTAAGTGCGCTAAATGCGGAAGCTAATGCAAATTATGCACAAACTAATACAATACAACAAGTGTAGCCGAATTCCCCTTGCGAGGCTCTGGACTAACTCCCCTTGATTCCCCTTGAAATGGGTTGAGGTGCTATGTGAAGCTCTTATTGGATGAGTATAAGTTAGGCACACACACACAAGCAATCCAAGCAATATGAAATATGTGCACACACAATCAAGCCAAGCATATAAAAATGAATTGCAAATAAAAGATGCAAGGCAACACAAGCAATGTATAAGATATGTATGCAATGAAAGAATGATGTTTGAATGAAATGATGCTTGCACAAAGTAAAGAGAGTAAGAGTTGAGAGATATTGGATCAATCGCAAAGACCAAGATATGTTTCGAGGTTCGAGCCCCTAGCTCTACATCCCCGCCTACACACCGTGTAGGATTTCCAATCCACTATCTCCCACCGAGGGAACCTCTACCGAAGAGGATTTGTTACAACACTAGGAGTACCAAACTCCTCTCTCAAACAACAACCTCCACCGAGGCCAACAACCAACCAACAACCAACACAATCACCTCTACCTAAGAGGGATCCAAACCAATACCACTCCGATCACCTCTACAGAAGAGGGATTCACAAAAGTAAGGAGGGTTTACAATAAGTGGTTACAAAGACCACAAACACAATCTTTCTTTTTTCTCTTTTTTTTTCCACAAAAACAAGATCCTAATAGATTAGGATAGGTGATAGCTCAAGTGCGGAAACAAGTGTTTTTGGAAACCAGCAACAAAGAAAATCTACTGGGAAATCACTTGTAAATGATAGAAAATGAAAAACAAAACAATCTCCCAAAACCTAGCTTTCTTTGATTTTCTAAAAACCCAAAAACAAATAAGATGAAATCTTTTTGACTTAAAAACTCTTTTAAAACTCTTTTAAACACTAGAGAAAGTCTGGAATTTTTCTCTTTGAAAACCTTGGCCAAAATCCCAAAGAGATGGGGTTTATATAGGCCAAAACAGAAATAGCCGTTAGAGCTGAGCTGGCAGCTCTGACAGGCAACGGTCGACCGGGCGGTCGACCGTCCAACGGTCATATTTTGACCCGTTGGAGCTACCGGTCGACCGCCCGGTCGACCCAAACAAACAGAGAGCAGAACTCTCTGTAGCGGTCGACCGTCCGGTCGACCGGACCACTGTGGCCAGACGTGCACAAGTCTGTGCACGTCGGTCGACCCGTGCGGTCGACCGTCCCTTGGTGCGGTCGACGTCCCGGTCGACCGACCAGCCTGTCAGCACAAAAAAATAAGATCAGAAAATTTGGGAAAAATATTTATAAAAATCTTTATCTTTTTCTGAAAATTCTATAAAACTTGTTTTAACATTTTATATTAAAACATAAACATGTGATAAAAATTTTCAAGACATATATAATCATATCAATTCGTTTTTGTGTCTTGCCAATTTTATCAAAAATCAAAACTTGTATTTTTATCAAACTTGATTTTTCAATAGGAAATCTGATTTTCCTAAAACTTATAGAAGTACAAAAACATGATATTTGAACATTATTAAGCATGATGCATATGGACATAGGTCCAATATACATTCACAAAATATATCACAGTTTTTGTTCTTTAATTTCAAAAATATGTTTTATACCAAAGCATAAAACTACATGAATAGGTACGTCAAACTAAGTTTGTATAAGTCATATAAGCATGTATGTATAGAGACACATCTAATATACATATAAAACATGTAAACTTGTTTTGATCAAACTATTCATGAAAACCAAAATCCAAATCATGAAATGTGTGTGTATGTGTACTTGAGCATATCAACTATACTAAACTTTACAAATGGATCTAAAACACACTATCTAAACTATGGATACCTAAGTCTTCTTGACGATCTTCATCTTCAAGTAGACTTGCTCCAAAACTCCATCCATGGGCTAGGCAATGTGTGATCTTGACGCTTTGGCCCTGGAATCATCATGAAAAGCTTCTAAACACCTGTTGAAGCTACTCACCAACTAATATCTGGTTAATGATCTGAAACTTAAACAACACAAGATTATTAGTAAACATAACTACATGAGTTAATCATCATCAAAACTAGAGTGGAAGGCCTTTGGGCCAACAATCTCCCCCTTTTTGATGATGACAAAACTCATGGAGTTATATATGCATGGATTAGAGTTAAGCTTCAAAGAAGCTCCCCCTTAACTCATGCATAAGCAAATAAACAATAAATATGCAATGAATGACAATGCATATAAACATGGTGCTCTAGATACCAATGACATATTCAAAATAAAACATGCTTCTAGATACCAATAAAAACATCATATATGCAAAAATGTAAGCATGCATATATAAACTCTATAACTCAAAATCTTTCTCCCCCTTTTTGTCAATCATCACAAAAGGGGTAAAAACATAAAAACAATTTTTTTTTCGTCCCCTTTTTGTCAGAAACAAAAAGATCAAGAAGGGGTAATCAAAACAAATGTGATACCAATTTAAGATATGACAATAAAGTGCATATTGATACCAATTGAAATAAAACATGTAATAATCAATAAATGATATATGCGATATACATTCATGAAGAGGAAGACGGTTAAGTAACTTCCCTACATATATACATTACATGAAAGAGGGATGATAAGCCCCAATTCACATAACACATATTATGTAATGCATAAGAGGAGATGTGAGGCTCCCCCTACACACGTGTACCACATAAAGAAGAGATGTTAAGCTTTTCAATACAAGATACACTCAATATGAATTTATACACATATAGGCAATGTAAATCAAAAGTATATATATTTTCTTAAACAAAATTTTAAGATACCAATTAAAAACACTCAACATAAACATCTTGATATCATTAAGAGAAATATGTTCTTTTAAGCATATGATACCAATTTTGAAACGATATTTTAACATAAAGTAAGGGAGTGGGAATCAAATACCAATTGAAGGACAAAATCAAGTTTTCTCCCCCTTTATGAAATACCAACTAAACATATGCATAAGCTTGTTAAAATACCAATTGAAAACAATCAAACATTAGAAAAATTTTCAAGCTTAGCATAAAGATATATATGTATGAAAGTTAGATACCAATTGACATTGATATTCTTGAAAGAGTAAGCATACATATACAAAACATATATGAGTATACAAAAAGATCAAAATTGATATCAATTGAAAGTGTTCAATGATACCAATTGAAAGAATAGGGTCAAGTGTATATCTCATATTATAACGAAGAATACGAAACTAGTTAAAATGAAAAGTTTTGTTAACTAGTACGAAATCCTTCAAGCAAGGAATAAATACAAATCATTTTTCATAAAAATGAAATCCACATGATAATCAACACTCTAATCCAATTAAGCATAAAAATGTCTCATGAAAACAAAACATGAGCAAATAATAAATGTGAGTGTACAAGTCAAGTATGGAGATCACAATCATGAAAATTTGTCAATTAAGTTCAATTATTCCTTTAAACAAGAAAACTAAAAATTAATATTATTTAATCTTCAAGGCATATGTATGTCTAATACAAACCAAAGTATACATACATATCCAAGATACAAACGAGTCCACAAGGATATATGCATGAAGGCACGTGGCTCAAAAAGGATATTCATGTATATCTAATAGTTTGGACAAGGTAAACATATACATGAAGTTTAAATACCAATTCAAAGAAAACATGAAAAGCATGAAAAGTATGAAAATTTAGCTTTCATTAAAACAATTTGATACCAATTCTTTTCAAGGTATATGTATGATTTGTCAACACAAGAAGTATACATACATATCCCTTAAACACACTTGAGTCCATAATAGATATTTGCATATGAGAGGCAAATGACTCAAGGGGTATACATGTATATCTTCAAGTTTGGCAAAATAAACATATACATGAAATGGAAAAACACATAATTTTCAAACAAATTCAAAAATGGGGAATACAAGTTTAAAATGTATGAATCATCAAAACTAGACTATACTAGCACATCTAATGGGTACAAATAAGCATTCATGCCCAAACATATATAAAGATTTATTTGTGGCCCATTATATGTACAAGTATACATATAGTCTTAATGAAAACTAACACTTAAACAAATATTCAAGTCATAACAAGTATAAATGAACAAATCATCAAAACTAGCTCATACGTGTGCATATAGTGAGTACAGATGAGCATGAAGTGCAATGTATAAGAAACAAATGTAGCTCACTATTTGTACATGTATAATACAAGTTTTGATAAAATCTACATTTAAACATGTTATCACCACATGAAGCATCAAGCTAAAACTCATCATGATAAAACCAAAAACATGATTACTATGTAAATTCACATGTATTAGATTCATGATGTACATTATAGTTTAAGCAAAAGTGAGAACACTAAGAATGGGTTCATACAAGCATGTGTGTCTCAAATACTATATATGTATGTCAAGGATCTAATAATCATGGCATTTACATACTAATGCAAAGACAATGATAACATGCTAGAAACAAATGAATATGAGAGCATGTAAACAATAATTATGAGAGTTAGAGATTTATACCAAAACCGATGAGGGCACTTCTCTAATTCTCCAAACCGAGGTGGTCATCCCACCATCTCTTCCTTGAAGGTGATGCATCCAAATGATCTCCTTTAGGCTTGGAACGCATCCACTCCAAGGTGCCATCATTCTCACGTCATGTGAGAGCCCACACCTACATCAAAATTGGAGGGGTGGTTTTTGGTACCCATACTCTTTTGGGTCCATGGGGTTAGTATCTTCTCTAACCCAAACAAATTTCTTTGCTAAATTATCAATATTAATCTATCAAAACAAAATTTAGCAAGGTGGCCCTACGTCCACAATGTGTACAAGTGTACACATGAGCATACGTGTGATGGTGTCCGTGAGAAGCATGTGTATGTCGTGGAGGGTGTGCATGAAAAGATGGAACTTGTTTCTTGCGAAATAAAGTTTTCCAAACGTGTATGCCCTTCTACACATTGGCTCAAAGTGGAGCCCAAACAATCTACACCTTCTTAAGCAAACAAATATCATCATTAATTCTAGAAGAAGAGGTACATGCATTAGGTGATGGAACTACCCTAGCATGGCAAACACGTGCATCTATCTTATTTTGTAAAACATCCTTTTTCTTCAAACATGCATCTAAATCATTAGAAATAGAAATAATTTTATTTTTCAAAGCAACATTCTCTTTTAAAACAAAATTAATTTTTGAAGACAAGTTTTCATTTTCTTCAAAAGTGTATCACAATCATTTTTAGATTTTAAAAATTCATTTTCTTTTAGTGCAAGTTCCAATTTAGATCTCAATGAATCCCTTTCATTATAGACCTCAACCTTTCTTGCAAAACATTATCAAGTTTAGAATGCAAACTTATTTTCATTTTCAATTTCTAGACTTTTCTTTTTCAAAATCTTATATTTTCAATCAATTTTTTCACATACAATAGATAGTTCTTCATTTAAAGCATAAGCATCAAAATCATCACATGAAGAACTAGCATCATCACTATCTAAGTGGGATTCCGAATGTACCTCAAGGGAGTCATTCCCTTGGACCATGAAGCATTGTGAATCGGATTCGCCACTAGTCTCCTCCTCTTGTTGAATAGGCATTTGAAGCTCGGAGGTGGTGGTTGTTGATAATAGATTCCACACTGCAAAAGCGGAATCAATGTTAGAAACACACATAAGATAATCTTTAGGTAATGTGCTTCTAATAGCCTCTAGGGCTTGTGCATTGGCCCCTATATGATCACCATTACCAAGGTAGCATTTCTTGGTAGCGGCAAGAAAGACATGTAAACCTAGGGTCTTCAAATACATGGACATCCTATACTTCCAAACAACAATGTTGGAAGGGTCAAAGCTAGGTGGGGTCATGAAGTCCATGGTATAAACTATATGTGTGCAAACAAGCAAACAAATGCAAACAAGATTAGCAAGCAAATGATCTCACTCCTAGGATGTTAAGCCTAAGTATCAGGAGCACTAGCTCTGATACCAATTGAAAGTACACCTAGAGGGGGGGTGAATAGGTGTTAGTGCTAATCTAAAACTAAATGCAAAACTAAGTGCGCTAAATGCGGAAGCTAATGCAAATTATGCACAAACTAATACAATACAACAAGTGTAGCGAATTCCCCTTGCGAGGCTCTGGACTAACTCCCCTTGATTCCCCTTGAAAGGGGTTGAGGTGCTATGTGAAGCTCTTATTGGATGAGTATAAGTTAGGCACACACACACAAGCAATCCAAGCAATATGAAATATGCACACACAATCAAGCCAAGCATATAAAAATGAATTGCAATATAAAAGATGCAAGGAACACAAGCAATGTATAAGATGTATGCAATGAAAGAATGATGCTTGAATGAAATGATGCTTGCACAAAGTAAAGAGAGTAAGAGTTGAGAGATATTGGATCAATCGCAAAGACCAAGATATGTTTCAAGGTTCGAGCCCCTAGCTCTACATCCCCGCCTACACCACCGTGTAGGATTTCCAATCCACTATCTCCCACCGAGGGAACCTCTACCGAAGAGGATTTGTTACAACACTAGGAGTACCAAAACTCCTCTCTCAAACAACAACCTCCACCGAGGCCAACAACCAACCAACAACCAACACAATCACCTCTACCTAAGAGGGATCCAAACCAATACCACTCCGATCACCTCTACAGAAGAGGGATTCACAAAAGTAAGGAGGGTTTACAATAAGTGGTTACAAAGACCACAAACACAATCTTTCTTTCTTTTCTCTTTTCTTTTTCCACAAAACAAGATCCTAATAGATTAGGATAGGTGATAGCTCAAGTGCGGAAACAAGGTGTTTTTGGAAACCAGCAACAAAGAAAATCTACTTGGAAAATCACTTGTAAATGATAGAAAATGAAAAACAAAACAATCTCCCAAAACCCTAGCTTTCTTTGATTTTCTAAAAACCAAAACAAAAATAAGAGAAATCTTTTGACTTAAAAACTCTTTTAAAACTCTTTAAACACTAGAGAAAGTCTGGAATTTTTTCTTTGAAAACCTTGGCCAAAATCCCAAAGAGATGGGGTTTATATAGGCAAAACAGAAACTAGCCGTTAGAGCTGAGCTGGCAGCTCTGACAGGCAACGGTCGACCGGCCGGTCGACCGTTCCAACGGTCATATTTTGACCCGTTGGAGCTACCGGTCGACCGCCCGGTCGACCCAAACAAACAGAGAGCAGAACTCTCTGCAGCGGTCGACCGTCCGGTCGACCGGACCACTGTGCTGCCAGACGTGTACAAGTCTGTGCACGTCGGTCGACCCGTGCGGTCGACCGTCCCTTGGTGCGGTCGACCATCCCGGTCGACCGACCAGCCTGTCAGCACAAAAAAATAAGATTAGAAAATTGGGGAAAAATATTTTATAAAAAATCTTTATCTTTTTCTGAAAATTCTATAAAATTGTTTTAACATTTTATATTGAAACATAAACATGTGATAAAAATTTTCAAGACATATATCAATCATATCAATTCATTTTGTGTCTTGCCAATTTTATCAAAAACCAAAACTGTATTTTTATCAAACTTGATTTTTCAATAGGAAATCTGATTTCCTAAAACTTATAGAAGTACAAAAACATGATATTTGAACATTATTAAGCATGATGCATATGGACATAGGTCCAATATACATTCACAAAATATATCACAGTTTTGTTCTTTAATTTCAAAAATATATTTTATACCAAACATAAAACTACATGAATAGGTACGTCAAACTAAGTTGTATAAGTCATATAAGCATGTATGTATATAGAGCACATCTAATATACCTATAAAACATGTAAACTTGTTTTGATCAAACTATTCATGAAAACCAAAATCCAAATCATGAAATGTGTGTGTATGTGTACTTGAGCATATCAACTATACTAAACTTACAAATGGATCTAAAAACACACTATCTAAACTATGGATACCTAAGTCTTCTTGACGATCTTCATCTTCAAGTAGACTTGCTCCGAAAACTCCATCCATGGGCTAGGCAATGTGTGATCTTGACGCTTTGGCCCTGGAATCATCATGAAAAGCTTCTAAACACCTTGTTGAAGCTACTCACCAAAAATATCTTGGTTAATGATCTGAAACTTAAACAACACAAGATTATTAGTAAACATAACTACATGAGTTAATCATCATCAAAATTAGAGGGAAGCCTTGGGGCCAACAACAAATACTAATAAAAGTATTAAATCCTAAAATTGTCATCATCACAACCACACATAGAGAGAATACTAAACATAAGATTACATAACAACCGAACAAATAGAATAATAAACCCTAAAATTTCCACATGTTTGTCACAACAACAACCACAGAAGTCCTCAAAAAAAAAAAAAAAAAACCACCACAAAAAGAGACTAATAAAAGCCTAAAATTTCCAAACATGTCATCACAATCACAGAGAGACAATACTAAATCCTGATTTTTTGAAAGAAATAAACCCAAAAATTTAAAGAGAGGACCTGAGAGAGAGGATACCTAGAGGATGAGGGGCATCAACATGATGTGCTGGAAGAGGAGATTGAGAGGGAGATATGCCGGAGAGGAGGG
>JAVJIF010015041.1:0-87402 GCA_038442645.1 Agave tequilana | reverse complement strand
AGAAAATTAAGATGTATCTTAGAAATTAAGAAAGCCTTAATTATGACATCTTAAACCTAGTTGAAATAATAGATCTTGTTTGAAATTATAGGCTAAGTAAGTAAAATTGGGGAGATATTTTTATCTTGAATTTTTTGCCTTAGAAAGTATGCACTTCACACTTACACATTTTTGGGATGGAAACAAAGACCTAAAATGCCATATATAAAAAAAAATATAAAGAAAAAGAAAAAAAAGAAAAAAAATATATATGTGAATAAAACATCACTTATTAAGTTGGATAACTATGCCTCAAGAAGCATGATTATTCACGCCTAACGGTGGTAAAGGAAATAAATAATCCTCTTTAGTTTTGTGGCCTTTTTCACTTGAGTACTTAAACCCGAGGGATGTTTTCTCATCTGGTGCCCTAAGACCGACTGGTTTGGGAGTCATCGGTTATAGGCTCGTTACAAGGGTGAACTAGAAAGCCTAAACTAAGGGAAGAATAAAAAAAATAAATATATATAAATAAATGGCTTTATGGTTAGAGTTGAAATCCCAGAAATCTTCACTATCACGGTGTGCATACTATCTAGGTTTTATGAAAGATAAAGTATTCAATCTAATTTTGAATTCTTACCTTAATTGAAGACAAGATCTTGCATGGAGACTAAGTTTAAGGAAGAATGATTATAGGTGGACTTATGACCTAAGATCACTTATATTTTTGTAAAAATAGTTCGAAAACATGTCTCTCTTTCAAAATGCGTTTTCAAAATACTAACATTTGTCTTCTTTCTTTATGGATTTTGTGGGTGCAATCCGCTGAAAACCCTCAGAGACAACACTCCTCCTCTAGGGTAACCTAGAGGTTTAACGGCTTGTTGCACACGCTCAGTGCAATCGCGTCACCTGCGAAAGTGGTGTAATAAAATTTGTAGTATAGTTTTTCTTTCTTTGTTTTGCTCGGGACGAGTAAAAGAATAAGTGTGGGGGTGTGATTAGTCTACAAATTCTGCATTATTATATCGCATTTCTCACAGTTTTTATGAATAAATAGTCGTCTAAATCGTGTTTTGGTCTTAATTGCAGGTAAATCCAAAGTCCAAGGGCAAAGGTGTAATAAGAGCTTAATTAGACCCAATTAAGGGTAATTAAATCCGCATTACTTGGAGGCCATGTAAGGGATTATCTAGAAGATTCATTGAACCTAGCCTCTTGCGCACATCAGACGAATCTGCGGTCGAAATTACCCGAAATTAGATATATTTGGAAGCAGCTAGAAGCCAGACGAAGCTCCAGAAGAAATCCAGAGATTAAATTCTCTGGAATTGCCGCAAATTTGCGGCACACTTTGAGAATTTGCGGCAATCCTACAGAGACACGCGTCGATTTTCGACGCGTGGCCCCGTCTCGTCTTCTGGATCCTTCTGAGCCCTATAAATAGCCCTGCAGAGAGCCAAACCGAGAGCAGTCTTCGTTTTTAGGAGTAGGTTCTGATTCTAGGTGTAGTGTAGGTGAGTGTTCTTCATTTTCTTGTATTTTCATTTCTTTTCTTAGATCATTGTAGTAGGGCTGAGTGATTTCTAGAGGGAGATAGTGAGGGATTGATGTAATAGAGAGTGACACTCTATGTAAAGATGCCTCCTTTCTCTTCCAATGTAATCTCCTTCATCTTCTACATGATTTCTTGCTAGTTTTTCTTCTCATGGCAATCTAACTACTAACCTAACCTATCTAACCACTTACTTGATAATCCACATGAATCGGGTTGCCTCTACAAGGCCTTGTTCTTGCAAGAGCCATTGATGGCCAAAGATGATGGGTTCTAACATCTAACTTGCTAACTTGCTAACTTGCTAACCAAGCTAACTCTCTTTTATTTCATGCTCTTTTATTTCATGCTTTCTTTTAGTTGTTGATGAGTTGATGCTTGTATTAGCTTGTTCTTGTTGCAATGTTGTGAATGTGAAGAACCATCCATGAGCCATGCTTTGTATCGTCTCTTGGAGCCAATGATTGTGATGGCCAAGGATCAAAATGTGAGGCAACTATCTCGAAGAGGTTAGCATGGTTAGTGGAGTACTTAGTAGTTAGTAGCCATGAGTTTTCTTTTAGCTTGTTTTAGAAATCTTTCAAGAAATTCTTTTCTCATTTTTCCATCGTTGTTTTCATCGCCTTCTTAGTTCTACTTTGTTCCATCTTCTTTCTTTATTTGTTTTCAACTCTTTTCTATTTTGTTTTCACATCGCCGTTTTCATCGCTCTCCTCACCTACCACATTCTGGATTTCCTTTTCTTTCTTTTTCATTCTTTTTCATTCTTTTCAACAAAGAAGAATTGTTAACATAAACAGGAATAGAAACTGTCAATGCTTCTATCGCCTCCCTTCCCTGTGGATTCGACCCTTTAAGCCAATGCTATAACGGTAGTATCGAGGGTACATTAAGCACATTCGAGCTTTTCATCGATTTCACATAAATACACACTTTTGAGTGCTAGTTTTTACCCCGATCAGTGTTGCATATGCTCAAGTACCTGATGTCAAAAGGAAGAAGCTTGACAATCATGGTGAAAAATACATTTTCCTCAGATATAGCGAGAAGTCGAAGGCATACAAGCTCTACAATGTACTAACTAAGAAACTAGTGGTTAGTAGAGACATTGTCTTCAATAAAGCTGAGGCATGGAGTTGGAGCAATAAAGAGACTGTCAAAGAGTAACCCATAGTGAATGAACCTTACGAGCCCCTACAGGAGGTTCCAACACCAGGTATACCACCATCTCATCAATAAACTACATCATCTCTTGCAAGAGGTTCTCCATATTCTGGGAAAGGTAGTAGTAGCGAATCCTACTGGCAACGAGGTCCCATAAAAATGAGAAGCCTCAGGGAGATTGATTAGTCTCTAAACATGCATATTTCACACCACATCTTCACATTTATTCAATATTAATTTTTGTTAATAACACTTCTCTTGTATGTTTCTAGGTTCATGGTATGAAATGAAGAAGAAGACCTAAATTCCATTTATTTGGTGATTTAAAGCCTACACATATAGACATTGACCTTGGGGAGCTACTGCCAAAATCAAATGCAGATATCAAGAAATCAGACTGTGCTACTGACAGGGGGGCAAAGCATCAAATCACGCCAGGCGACGGCGCCCTGGCAGTGCCAGAGAAACTGCAGAAACGCGGCTTTGTGGCAGTACTAGCTCCTCTGAGCCAATACTTTGGGCTAGGTTTGTTCCCCCTTATTCCTTTCCTCCTGCACCTATAAATACCCCCTGGGATTTACAGAGAAGGAAATATATGCAAAATAGAGAGTTTAGGCTAGTTTGTTATTGTATTTTCTTTGTTTTCTTGTATTATCTTCTTCTTCTTCTAACTTAGCTTATCCATTAGAGTGAAAGAGAGAGAGTGTATATAAGTTATATTTGAAGGTAACGATCTTATACAAGTAATACTTCTCCTTCTTCTTTTCATTCCTTGGTGTTCTTATTTGTTTTTATTTTCTTGCACTAGTGTAGAACTTTGCCCTTTACTTCTTCTCTCTTATTTTCTTACTCATGTCTAGCTAACTTTTCTATTGTATGGCTAACTAACTACTAACTCACTAATTTCTAATAACTTGAATGATAGCCCAAATGAGTAAACAAGCCTTGTGCAAAAAAGAGTTATGATATCTTAAGATGAGGGTTCTAACTCTAACTTACTTTTAAGTATTACCACTCTCATATTTCATGCTTAATCATTTTTGATGGTTTATAGATTATAAACATTACTTGTTTTCATAAGTTAAAAATATCCCTATTAATCTTTACCGATACCAATAGTGCACTTATTTCTTTCCTTATTCTTGCCTTCAATTAGATCTTATAAGGGAATGTTCAAGTTTTGCTGTGTAAAGCTAAGTAAAGGGAAGAACTTTCATTCGATCTCTAACGTGAATAGTTCTTATGCATAAAGGTTATGCTTGCCTATGATCCATTGTGAGGCTACATCTCTAAAAAATTAGAAATTAGCAGGAGCAATTAGTAGAAAGTTAGCCATACATTTTTACCCTTGGAAAAAACCAAAAATCACTCTTTAATCTTCAAAACAATCTAAGAAACAACGCTTGTTTTCTTTTCATTCTTTATTTGAGACAAGGAACATCTTTACCACGAACAAAGAAGCTGCATTCAAGCTTTCATCGCTCTCCCTCCTTATGGATACGACCCGTATAGCCACTTCGCTATTATGGTAGAATCGATAAAGCAGTAACATCGACCATCACTCTTCTACTTATTCTTATGCATGTTTTTGCCAATCAAATTTTGGTGCCGTTGCCGGGGAGGGAACCACTTTATTGTTCAAACAGTAAAGATTCTTCTTTGTTTTGTGTGTAGGAGAAGTTGCCAAGGAGCTAACTATAATGGGAAGCAAGATCGGTGGACAAAGAAATTGCACGAATAATTCACTTGCCCTTGAAAAAATCGTGTAAAAGCGAATTTTTTTCAATTGAAATAATAACAAAAGCTCTTTTGCAGAGTTGCCAAAAATCGTGCAAAATTGCTTTCTAAAAGTTTTTAGTTCACTTGTATGCTTCACCTTTACACTTGTAATAACTTAACATAAATTCATTGGTTCTTAAATTGAAAATTGGATTAGACTCTTGCATTTATGGCACGTGTATATTTCAATTCATTTAAATTTCTGTTGAAAAGTGCCGGAGAAAGGTATGTGTGCATTTCATATAGAATAGGACTAATATTTTGGATTGATTTATCGCTATGAGTGTTATCTTGTTGTGAATACATTGTACACTTGCACAATTGACATTAAGGACAAAACCCAAATAAACAAGATAAGGTGGGGATTTTATCACCCTTCCTTAGCCCAAAATCATCTCCAAGTGTACTCACAATCCCAAGCTTAACTAAAATTGATAGACGCTGGCCCTAGGGGGACATCTCGGACTCATCAAGAGATTAACCGAGGGTGAAAATTGTAAGAACTATACTCCTGCAAAATCGGTGTCTAAGAAAAGAGGATTGAGAGGTTAAGCCTTAAAAACTCTATGGTTTGGCGTAATTAAGGCCTGAGGCTCACGCCTGGATACCTTCCATTGAGTTTTACCTTTTCTTGGCCGATTAGCTTGTAGTCTAATCCTTTCAACAACCTCCCTCAGAGAATCGACCAGTTAGGAATCGTCTAGGTCCAGTTACCTTAGACTAAATCTTGGTGGTTGTTTCTCCTTCTTTTGTTTATTTTTATTCTTCTCGACTGTTTTGTTTATTTATACGGTGTTTATGGTGTGCTGATGCAAGAGTGGTTAAGAGATCCAGTACTTCCAGATTGACCCAAAACACTTAATTCTTCTGCATCCAGAACCAGTAATGACATCACTACAAGATAGGTTTTACCTAATCAGAACACTCCCATCTCGTATAAAACTTTCTGAAGTGAATGGTAATAATTTGAGTTGAAACCCCAATTCATCAATACTTTCCCGAAATTTCACGGTTTAGAATCAGGGGACACATACTTCTTTGTTAGGGAATTTGAAGAAGTATGCCTCATGATGCACATTCCACAGATAGGAGACGATGTCGTTAGGTTACATTTCATTCCTTTTTCCCTTAAGGGCCTACCTAAGAAATGGTTGTATAGCTTGGCTGTGGACTCAGTCACAATGTGGGACGATTTTGTCAAGACTTTCTTGAAAAAATTTTACCCAATCCACAAGACTGCCCTCATCAGAAAGAACATCAGGCAGTTTAGGCAAGAGTAGAGTGAACCATTCTGGAGATACTTTAAACGATTCAAAGATCTCTTAGCTCAGTGCTCTCATCACGCTGTAGAGAAATGACGTCAGTGCCAAATTCTCTATGATGGTTTGAATTATCGAACAAAACCTTATTAGAAATCATGCGTCAGGGGGATTCTTGCAAAAAGATGAAAACCAGGGTGGGATTTATTTGAAGATCTAGTTGAGAAAATCCTCCAATAGGAGCCAACCTCTAAGAAGCTAAGGAATTCACAATTTATAACTTCAAAAGGAGTGCTCCTATACTTAGAATCATCCATCGCTGCTGAAGCCAAGATAGCCACTCCGATGAGAAGAATACAAGCTCTAGAAACAAAAGAGCCCGCCAAGGTCAACTAAATCAACCCTCCATATATACACAATCCGGGTTGTTCATATTGTCAGGCACCAAATCATGTTTTCGAAGAATGCCCAGTCTTTCAAACTCATCAATTACCGCCGGAACACATGAATGTGGCCTACTCAAGGCCACAGAATAATCCTTACTCATAAACTTACAATCCTGGTTGAAGAAATCACCCTAATTTCTCTTAGGGTTTGAAAAATTCTCCTGGCCCAATTTCCCCATAATATTCACCATCCCAATCCTCAAGCAAACTTTTCCAATCAACTGTCCTCTTCTTCTTTTCAAAACTCACCAATGGAGAAAAAACTCAGTAAATTGGAGGAGAGTATGGAGGAATTCCTGAAGACTCAAACCGCCTTCATGCAAATCCAAGGACAAATGTTGAACAACCATGCACAGGCTATATCTAGATTGGAAGTTCAGATGAGTTACTTAGTAAGTTCCCTAAGTGAAAGACCCAAGGGAGCAAGTATCAACCGACCTGAGCACTTCTTGACCTGGGAGCAAGTATCAACTTGCTACCTCTTTCAGTATACCAGCAATTTGGCTTGAGCGAGCTGCATCCAACTCGAGTAACCATTCAGTTAGTCGATCAATCTGTAAAAGTTCCCAAAGGGAAAATCACAAATGTCCTTATTCGGGTCAGGGATTTCATCTACCCCGTTGATTTCATTGTGCTTGAGACCCAACCTGTGTCAAACCCAAGGTCTCAGACTCCAGTCATCTTAGGGCGCCCATTCCTTACCACAGCCAATGTCATATTAACCTGTAGGAACGGGTCCATGCGATTAACCTTTGGAGACATGACCAAGGATGTTAATATTTTCAACCTTGGAAAATAACCCAGGGATATGAACGATCAGACTTTTGAGGTCAACTCTATTGAAAATTTGACGAGTAAGCATAAGGAGAGCATGGAGATAGACACGAAGAGCGAGTTTGATCTGGAGCCTGAGGATTTTAATTTAGACCTATCACGCCCCGCTTCCCAAATACGGAGTACGGGTACGTGACGATGGCCAACAGATGCTTACGAAGAGGGAAATCTCTTCCGTGAATACCTTACTTTGTAGTAAATGATCCAAATTCATGCACTCATATGCAAAAGACAATAAGAAGTTTCATTTTCACATAAAAGACATACATTTACAATAGTCTTTGTCTGGATACAAGATTTGAAAACATAATAAAGCAGAAATAAAAGAAGATACAATTTTGACATCGGGACATCATAACAAGATAAAATGTCAAAATACATAAGACAAGAAGCGTCAGACTCACCCTTAGTAGTCTTCCTGAGTTTCTTTGAACAGTGACTCGTCAGTCCCCTCAAGCTCTGATGCTGAAAAATCAAGGTCTGTCAGAAGCACCAGCAAGCGCACACACAAAAGAGAAAACCATAATATGAAAATGTGAAAGTAAAGAGCAACATAAGTAGAGCACTGGAATCAATGAATTATAAATCTGACGGTAATATAAACTGACAGGTAAGATACTTGCGAGAGTAACAGAACACTAGATAAGGTCATGTATGTATACTATGTCATGTATATAATGAGCATGAAGCACCCTGGACGAGTAATGTCATATATCATAATCATCAGGTTACAAGATCATAAGTTAAGAACGATATGGCAAGTCTAGAAACATCATGTAGTCAAGACTATCCACGTCACAAATGATAAATCTAAGTCTAGTATGTTTTATTACCTTAACTAATACACCCATCCTGTACCCATCCCACAGGACAACTATATATCAAACAAGTGATGCGTTAGTGGATCCTGATAGTAGGGAGAAACAGTTCACCGTACTAAGGTATCATGTAACATGTAATAACAGGAGCACGCATAAATAACAAGATCACGTGTGGTATCCAAACCCACAAGGGGTTGCCTTTTCAAGCACACCTCCCTAGATTTTTCCTGTTACAAGCTCCCCCAGTAACCCCGGCTTGGTTAATGTTATTAAACAATATAAGTGCAAGATAATGTGTGACTCAGCGTGATAGGATTAGGAATCAGTATCAAGAGTACAGTGTGAAATAGTGATTACAATACATGCCAAAATTTTGGGAAAATAGATAATGGTGACAACATCGAGTGACAAATGCATAATAGTATAAGTGATGCCAGTATATTAGGATGTAAAAATAATCACAAAACGGTAATCATGAGATAGGATGACATCAACTTAATTTGAATAATATTTACTAATTTATAGTTATACTTGAATGATCATTTATGTGACAAACATCCTATGCATGCATGTCTTACAGTACACATGATTAGGGAAGAATATGAGAATCAAGATCGGAAAGAAATTTATAACTAATAAAGGAACATAGAGGAGAGAGTATGTGTACTTACCTGATGTTATTGGAATCTGAATTTCCATAACTACAACCGGCTCTGGGTAAAATTCGTGGCCTAAATATTACGTGAATTAATTAGAGACTTAACATGTTCTTATTTAGTGTTAAGTTGAATGAGCATATAATTTTTACTATTTATTATAATTTTGGTTGGTTAATATTTTCAAATAATTCAATTTCTGAATTTTAGCAACAATTTAAAAATATAATTTCATGAAAAAATACATGCATAAACTAATAAATTGATGTATAATATTTATATTTTACTAAATTATGATTTTTATAGTTTTTGTGATATTTAGAAATTTATAGGAAATGATCATTAAATAATAATTACAGTAAAATGCAACAATTATTTTTCTACATATTTTTATTTTATTTATTTCCTTTCTTTTTCTTTTTCTTTTTCTTTCTTTTTTTCCTTTTCCTTTTTCTTTTTTTTTAAAATTGGGTCTGGGTTCGGGTCTGTACCCGGGTCTGGCTCGACCAGGCCAGGCTGGGCCTGGCCTGGCTCGACCAGGCCCAGACTAGGCCTAGATCCGCACTGTGTTGTGCACAGTGCACATAGTGCACTGTGCACAGTTTTCTTTTTTTCGTTTGAAAATAAATTTCAAAAAATCAATTAAAAATCATGATTATTTGGAGGCATATCTTAGGTGTTCTACATAATTTTATTGGGATTTTAGTATAAGTTTTACATGGTGAAATTAGTAGTGTTAATCAGTGTGTACTAAGTGTTCGATGAAATGCCTTAAAGAGCTAAAACCTACGAAAATGCAAAATAACTTACCCGGAACGCTTTCCTTCAGTCTGAATCTTCTTCCCCTCATCCAGCACTTTAGAATTTTCCTAAGTTTAGAAGAGAAATAGAGAGTGTAGTGTAAAAGGGAGAGAAGTTTAGGTTTTGCAAATGACTTGAGATGGTGAGACGCCTCTTTTATAGGCACTACACACACGTCTAAGTCACCCCTGAGAGTTAGGCTACGTGAAAAGAGTAGTGGGTTCAGTTTGGGCGAGTGAGAATGAGAGCGAGAAAGTGTGAGAGAAGTTAGAGAGAGTGGGGGAAGTTGAAGAGGATGAAGAAAGTTAAAGGGAGGCTTAAATAAATGGGCTTGGGCCTTTAGACCATACGCCAATGTGACATAGTGGTGGGAGTTGCGGGTTTGGATGAGGAGGTCAAGGGTTTGAAACTTGAAAGAATTATTATCAGGTTTTAGTTTTCTAATATTTATTTATTTTTATTTTCTTATTTATTTTTATTTTTGCCTTTTATTAACTCAATTAAATTCCTATTTAATTCATAAAAATTCCTAAAAAATTTTAAGAATAGCAAATATTATTTTAAACATTACTGAGAAATCAGATTCATGAAATTCATCCCTGATTGCAAATAAAAATCCGAAAGTCATATATTGAAAGTCATATAATGATCGGTCGCTGATATTGCATAATTATTATCATATTCTCATACTTATTATATAATAAACTCTGCTTTTAATCTTAATTTTTGTCTAATTTATATGCAGGCCCATTGGTAAAAAAAAAAAGAAAGAGAAACGAGCCCAAAAGCTCATCAAAATTCTGATTTAATTCAGAATTAATTTGAAATCAGAAAATCAGGGCAGATCAGGGCAAATCAGATCGGTTGAAAACCAGCTAGAACAAATCTCTACAAATCTATTGGTTAAAGCCCAAGATCAAATGTTGTTTCGTCAAATTCAGGGGCTGAAATTGGAATTCCAGAACCAGATAAAGTCATATCACAAAACGAGGAGTTGTACCCCCCTCAGCTGTAGCCACCTGGCCACAGCCAATCCTCGAAAACGCGGCCAAAGCCGTATTTCCGCGACATTGTTAAAGGAGTTGGGGAAGCGTTTGCTTTCCTTATCTTCGTACGCTCTCCTCTGTTGGGTTTTGCCTATAAATACTGGGTTTTTCAGAGACTACAGGTAAGAACCAAGTAGAGAGTAGAATTTAGGCTAATTTATAGTTTGTAACTTAGGTTTTTTATTTTTCTTCATGTAATTTTTATTTTCTTTATGTAACTAAGAAGAGAGGAGACTTTCATAGAGGAATGAGAACAAGCTTGTACTGAGGGTGACACCGGTGTAAGTAATCTTTTCTTTCATTGTTATTTGAATCAAATTGAAGTTTTCTTTTCTTTTCTATTCTTGTTTTTGTTTGCTTCTCTCTTCTGTGTTTGTGGATCCAAATAAAACCGATAGCCTCGAAGTTGCCTTGCCCTTGCAAGTGCCGTTGATGGCTTATAGTGATGGACATCCATTTCTATGGTAGTGTAGATTGCCCCTTCATTTCATAGTGTAAATCGGGTATGGAGAAGATCCTATTTGTCATACTTCGCTAGCCTTTAAACAAAGGTACATCGTCGATCCGGGTCAAGGGTACGCAGGCGCCGAAGAGGTAAGTAAGTTTTTTAGGTTTTAGTTTTTTTCTTTTAATTCTTTAGTTTAGATCACCAATACCATCAACACCCAACTCTTTTATCACTATTTTCAATTTCTTTGTAAATATCCATTTTCTATTTTCTCCACCTTCTCTATCTACCACTTTCTTCCTAACTTAACTTTAACTCTTTTTTATTTTCTTTTAAAGAGCTAAAAGAAGAACTTTAACCATTCTTTATAACCTAAAAGAGAACTTATTAAAAAAAGCTTCCATCGCTAGTCCCTTCTTGTAGATCACGACTCACATAGCCACTTGCTATAGCGGTAGTATTGAGAACTTGCATTCCTTATTCTTAAGTTCTGAAAATCTGTATTCTTGTGTTCAGGTGAAACCTCAATCAAATTTTGGCACCGTTGTTTGGGAGGGACGGTAAGTTATTCTCTTTTTAGATTTGCATTTTTTGGTTAACTTCTTCTTTGTTCTTGGTGTCTGGAATTTTTGCTACAGAGGACATATAAGTGGCCCTGGACTCTGCTCAAGAAAGTAGAGCCTAGAAGCCCTTAGATTTGTTACATCCCAGTGGCAATCTGAGTGAACTACTAACCTGTATTTCTGCAGGTTGGCTGAATTGCAAGATGAAATTCAGTGGCTATTTATTCCTTGTTTGTTTCATTGTATATACTTTCTAACATCAACAGTAAAATGATGCTTGTTAAATGCTAAAAATGGTTTAGACATCCATTTAGGCACGTGTCTAATTCATTTACATTTTATTCACAGTTGAAGAGTGCTGGAGCCAAAGTATGTGTGCATAGCATTTAGTATAAGTTTATTCTTATATGAAATATTGCTTGAGTGCTATTTTTTTCCTATATACTTGTACACTGCACAAACAATCTTAAGCGCTTGTCCTATAAACAAGATAAGGTGGGGAATTCATTACCCTCCTTTAGCCTACAAACAATCTCCTCACTCATTAACCCAAGCCTAATTAAAACTTAGTAGACGTTGGTCATAGGGACATCTCAGACTCAAATAAGTGACTGACCTAAGGGGGAAGTTGATTTGAATCTGACTCTTTCCAAATCGGTGACTGAGGTTGGGGTTGAGGGGCGAACCCCGAAGGCTGGTGGTTTGGCATAATTAGGCCCGTTACTTTAAGCACGGATACCTCCCACCAATCTTTTCCCTACCTAGCCAATAACTTGTGGTCAGATTCAGCAATATACTCCCTTGAACAGTCTAACCAGTTAGGAGTCGTCTAGGTCTAAGCTTTACCCTAACTTAGGTTAGATTTTTTTCTTTTTATTTGTTTGCTTATTTGTTTGTTTTTCTTTGTGTGTGTTGACATTTCCTGTGTGATATGGCTTATAACAATAATTTTTTCAATTTTAATGGTAATTCATATTACACCCGACCTCTTTTCAGATATTACCAACCCGGCATATCATAACTTTAACCAACCTAGTATGCCGGATTGGTCTTATGCGAATCAATATAACTCATGCCCCCAATTTATGACCATAATTTTCAAAATAATTTCAACTCTTCACAGAGTCAATGGGGATTCACCTCCCCCAAGTCTAATTTTTAACCAACTTGTCCTTCTTATCCACCTTGTCCATAATATTTCTAAGATTCATACTCAGTTCCATCAGTTCAAAATAGAAAATCATCAATCTTGAAAATGAGTATGCGTGAGTCCAAGCAACAATCACAAAATATGACGGACTCACGATTTCACCACAAATTTCAAAACAAAACTACATCTTTTCAAGTCCAAACGCAACAAAACGATGAACCAATCGACTATAAAAAGCTGCTTGAAGCCATGACTCAGGCTCAAATCGCTCGTAATCATAACATAGATATAATGGTCCAAACTCTCCACTCTCATCTTTTGACCATTTCTGATGTCGCTAACCATTCTGTTAGAGCCGAAAAATCATGTTGTTTTTAGAAAACAAGATTTCATTTTAGCACACCCATTTGAACTTCCTTAAACTCTAAAATTTGAAAGCCACATTGACATTTTGACAAGTTATCTCTTTCCTGAAATTGAACTTGAGAATGAATATAATCCTGAACCTTAACTTGGTAATTCAGTTCTACTTCTTGATTCAATAATGACTCCGGTGTCTTCACTTGATTTCAATCTTTTTCCTGAGTCAATATTAATCCTGTGCCAATTCATCATGAAATTGAATCGCCAATCTTTTATGATCATAATATTGAACTTGACCAATTTCATACTTTTGAAAGTCCCATTGACAAATTGGCAAGTTCTCATTTTTATGAAATTGAACTCAATGAGAAATATGACTTAGATTCTCAAATTTGTGATCCAGTTCAAATTTCTGAAGCAATATTGACTCCTATTTTGTTACCCAACTTGAGTAATATTTTAGAGTCAGTTTTGATTCCCACACCTGTCATTCTTGAACTTGAATCGTCAATGTTAAGTCACATTCCGTTATTGGGAAATGAATGTGGACTTGAATTTCAACTTCTTAATTTGGTCTCACTTCCTGAACCAATCTTAACTTCTGAACCTTTACTTGACTTAAGTCACTTTCTTGAGTCGGTAATAGTTCCCGTACATCCTAAGTTTAAGTCAATTATTCCATCTTTCACACTCCATTTTAGGACAAGGGTGTTGATAAAATTGACTCCAAAATTATTTGTGAAATTTGAAAATTAGATGGGGTAAAATTCTTAATAAAAATCATTCATATATACATCATTTTAGTGGGTTATATTCGAGAGGTTTATAGTGGGTTCCTCCCAACTCCACGCAAATTCGATTGGGCCGCATTTCGTGAATAAATCAGACCACTACCGGAACCACCACCTTAAGGTAATATTTTCCTTCCCTTTCTTCTTTTTCATGAATCTATGCATTAATTCATACATTAAGGATAATGCATGAGATAGGTGTAGGGGAGGGTTCTAACATAACTTAGGTTTTCCTTTTATTAAGAAAAGAAAAAAATAACATTTTCTTCTAAAAACTTTTTGAAAATAGAAATAATATTTTGAAATATTTTTTTGTAAGAAACTAAGTCAATTTTAAGCAATAGGAAAATCAAAATTAAGATTTCTTATACTTGGTCAAAATAAGATTATTTGTTTAATTTCTGAGGTTAGGAAGAAAATTTGTGAAAGTAATTTAGTCTTGATTTTTACCTTGATAAAATATGCATCATACACACTTAGGGTTCAAAAATAAAGATTCTTATGCCTTATTTAAAAAGAAAAAAAAGAAAAAAAGAAAAAATATATAAGAAAAATCCTCTGATTAAGCTGAGTATTTGTGCCTCATAAAGCATAAGTATTCACCTCTAAAGGCGGTTCATATAATAAAATCCTTAGTTTTGTAGCCTTGTTTGCTTGAGTCCTTAAATCCTTGGGGTGTTTTCTCACCCGGTGCCCTAAGACCATTTGGTTTGGGAGTCACCGATTAAAGGCTCGTCAGATAGGTAAATTAGAAAGCCTAATAGAACTGAGGAATAATACCATAAAAAATAAAATAAATATATATATATATATATATATAAATAAATAAGGTATAAGAGTTAGAGTTAAAGAACCCTTAGTCAAAACTTCACGGTCACGAAGGTGCATATGATTTAGGAAAAAATAATAGACTAGATGAGAAGTACAATTTGACTCCTTACTTTAATTGATAACAAATTTTTGAATAGAGACTAAGTTTAGGAATGAAAAATTCAGTTTTCCTATAACTTATAGATTACTTAAATCTTATAATAATATTTCAAATATTTTTCTTTCAAAATGTGTTTTCAAAATACTAACATTATTCTCTTTCTTTATGGATTTTGTTGGTGCAATCCACTGAAAACCCTCACGAGATAAAACTCATCCTCTAGGGGTAACCTAGAGGTTTAACGGCTTGTTGCACAAGCTCAGTGCAATCGCGTGACCTGCGAAAGTGGTCTAATAATCTTTGGTTTAGTTTGTTGTTTTGCTCGAGGAAGAGCAAAAGATAGTATGTGGGTGTGATCGGTCGCTGATATTGCATAATTATTATCATATTCTCATACATATTATAAAATAAACTCCTCTTTTAATTCTAATTTTTGTCTAATTTATATGCAGGCCCATTGCTAAAAGAAAGGAAAGAAACGAGCCCAAAAGCCTATCAAAATTCTGATTTAATTCAGAATTAATTCAAAATCAGAAAATCAGGGCAGATCAGGGCAAATCAGACTGGTTGAAAATTAGTTAGAATAAATCTCTAACAAATCTATTGATTAAAGCCCAAGATCAAAGACCGTTTCGCCAAATGCAAGAGCTGAAACGGGAAATTCAGAACCAGATAAAGTCATATCGCGAAACGAGAAGCTGTACCCCCTCGACTGTGGCCACCTGGCCACAGCAAGGCCGCGAAAACATGGCCATAGCCGCGTTATAGCAGCGTTTCCATAACATTGTTAAAGGCATTGGGGAAGCGTTTGCTCCCCTATCTTCGTACGCTCACCTCTGTTGGGTTTTGTCTATAAATACTGAGTTTTTCAGAGACCACAGGGAAGGACCAAGTAGAGAGTAGAATTTAGGCTAATTTATAGTTTGTAACTTAGGTTTTTTATTTTCTTTCATGTAATTTTTATTTTCTTTATATAACTGAGAGGAGAGGAGACTTTCATGGAGGAATGAGAACAAGCTTGTACTGAGGGTGACACCAGTGTAAGTAATCTTTTCTTTTATTGTTATTTGAATTGAATCAAAGTTTTCTTTTCTTTTCTATTCTTATTTTTGTTTGCTTTCCTATTCTATATTTATGGATCCAAATGACACCGATAGCCTCAAAGTTGCCTTGCCCTTTCAAGTGTCGTTGATGGCTTATGGTGATGGATATCCATTTCTATGGTAGTATAGATCGCCCCTTCATTTCATAGTGTAAATCGGGAATGGAGAAGATCCTATTTGTCATACTTCGCTAGCCTTCAAACAAAGGTACATCGTCGATATGGGTCAAAGGTAAGCAGGCGCTGAAGAGGTAAGTAAGTTTTTTTAGGTTTTAGTTTTTTTTTTTTTAATTCTTTAGTTTAGATCACCAACACTATCAACACCCAACTCTTTTATCATTCTTTTCAATTTCTTTGTAAATATTCATTTTCTATTTTCTCCATCTTCTCTATCTATCACTTTCTTCCTAACTTAATTTTAACTCTTTTTCATTTTCTTTTAAAGAACTAAAAGATGAACTTTAACCATTCTTTGTAACCTAAAAGAGAACTTATTAAAAAAAAGCATCCATCGCTAGTCCCTCCTCTTAGATCACGACCCGTATAGCCACTTGCTATAGCGGTAGTATTGAGAACTTACACTCCTTATTCTTAAGTTCTTAAAATCTGTATTCTTGTGTGTAGGTGAAACCTCAATCATATAGCGACATAGATGGTCACGAATTTTGAGAATTTTCAATTAATTTTGAAAAAATTTGAAATAATCAAGAAAAACTAAAATATTAGGAAATTTTATTAGAGTTAAAGTAAACTTATTTTAGACTATCAGAACAGGTATTTATACCATACCGACCACCAGTAGAAAATACTGGTGACCGAAACCGAGGGTTACAATCCAACCCACCTAATAAAAAGAATTTCGTCATCAAAATTCAAAGGTAAACAAGGAGAAGAGTATTCTAGGCTATAAGATGATGAATAGATAATTAGAAGTGAGATAAGTTACCTGAGAAGAGATAAGGATATTTAGCCCTGATCTCATCTTCCCGTTCCCAGGTGGAACCCAGGAGAGTTTGGATCCCAAAATACCTGTACCAGGAGAATGGTTTTGTTCTTCAGAACCTTCTCCTTCTTGTCGATGATGCGGATTGGCTAAGCCTCATAGGATAGATCGCGGTTCAGTCTCAGATTTGAATAGTCTAGAATATGTTGGCTGTCCCTGACATACTTCCTCAATTGAGAGATGTGGAATACGTCAGGAACACCATCTAGTGCTGGAGGTGAGGCTACTCGATATGCTACTTTTCTAACTCGCTCTTTGATGTCAAAAGGTCCAATGTATCTGGGACTCAGCTTCCTACTGCAGCCGAACCTAATGACCCCTCGAGTTGGTGTGATCTTAAGAAATCATGGTCACCTATTGCAAACTCTAAGGGTCTTCTCTTGGCATCGACCCACTTCTTCTGACGATCTTGAGCGGCTTTCATATTTTATGAACTTGGCCACCCTCTCTACTATTTGCAAAATCAGATTTGGACCGAGCAGCTTCCTTTCTCCAATGTCATCCTAGCACACATGAGATCTGCACTTTCTTCCATAGAGTGCCTCATATGGAGCCATCTGGATACTAGCTTGATAGCTGTTGTTGTAGGAGAACTCCACTAAATGCAGATGGTCATCCTATGATCCCTTGAAGTTCAGTATATAGGCTCTAAGCATATCCTCTAGAATTCGGATAGTTCTTTCTGATTGACCATCAGTCTGAGGATGGAATGTCATGCTGATGTTTAACTTGCTGCCTAAGCTCCTTTGAAGACTACCCAAAACGCAACACAAATCTACTGTCTCTATCTGAAATAATACTAACAGGGACTCCATGCAGTCTGACTACTTCCTGCATGTACTTCTCTGCCAGTGCTTTCGTGGATTGTCCGACTCTGAAAGGTATAAAGTGAGCACTCTTAATGAGTCAGCCACGATCACCCATATAGCATTGTTCCCTCTTAGACTCCTAGGCAGGCCTACAACAAAGTCCATGGTGATATTCTCCCACTTCCATTCAGGAATAAGGAGTGGTTGTAGCAGCCCGACCATCCTTTAGTATTCCGCCTTGACTTGTTGGCATATAATGCAATAGACTATGAATCGAAATATATCTCTCTTCATCCCGTGCCACCAAAAGTGTTGCTGGAGGTTTCTGTATATTTTAGTACCCCCAGGGTGTACCGAATAAGGGAAACTGTGAGCTTCAGAGAGCAACTCCCTTCGAACTTTCCTAGATGGTACACAGAGTCTGCTTTCGAACCGAAGCGAACCATCTGCATGGATGACTATATCCTGCCTTAGTCTGGCTTCCACTTCTTCTCTGATCTTCTGCAACTTAGGGTCTTCTTTCTGAACCTTCTTGATCTTCTCAATCAGAGATGGTTGAGTCACCTAGGTCATGAGTCTTCCAATATCTCCTGATAGAATGATCTCCAAGTCTAGCATAATAATCTCTCCCTGCATCTCCTTCTGTTGATTCATCATCATAAAAGAGGGCTTCCTACTGAGAGCATCAAGAACTACATTTACCTTCCTGGGGTGGTATTGTAGATCTAGATCATAGTCTGTCATGAGTTCTAGCCATCTCCTCTGGCGTATGTTGAGCTCCTTCTGGGTAAAAATGTACTTGAGACTCTTATGATCTGTGAATATCTCTATATGCTCCCTGAGAAGATAGTATCTTCACACTTAAGGGCGAAGATGACCACCGCCAGTTCCAAATTATGGGTTGGGTAATTCCTCTCATGGGGCTTCAATTGTCTTGAGGCGAATGATATCACTCTGCCTCGTTGTATCAACACACAGCCCAGGCCGCGCCTAGAAGCATCACTATGTATCACCATCCCCCAGATCCATCTAGAATTGCTAGAACTGGTGTTGTTGTCAATTGATCTTTCAATTCCTCGAATGCTAACTGGCATTCCTCAGTCCATCGATACTTCACTTCCTTTCTAGTGAGCTTGGTTAGCGGCTCAACGATCCTGGAGAAATTTTGGACAAACTGACGATAATAGCCAGCCAGTCTAAGAAAACTTTTCACCTCTGTAACAGACTTAGGGATTGGCCAATCTCTGACAGCTCTACTTTGGTTGGATCCACCAAGATACCATCCCCAGATATGATGTGCCCGAGAAATGAGACATGGTCTAGCCAAAAGAACATTTACTAAGCTTTGGATATAACTTCTCTTGTCTTAGAGTTTGCAAGACAATCATCAAGTACTCATTTTGCTCGTCTTTGGTCGTGGAATAGATCAGGATATCATCAATGAAAATCACAACAAATTGATTTAAGTATAGAGCAAAGACGCGATTCATCAAGTCCATGAATACCGCAAAGGCGTTGGTGACTCCGAATGGTATAACAAGAAACTCGAAATATCCATATCGCGTCCAAAAAGTAGTTTAGACACATCCTCAGCTTTCACCCGCACTTGGTGATAACCAGAATGGAGATCTAACTTAGAGAATATTGTGGCTCCCCCTTGTTGATTGAAGAGATCATCAATCCGAGGTAAGGGATACTTATTCTTTACTGTGACATGGTCAACTCCGATGAAAAGTCGCTAGTTACCATTCTTCTTCTTGACTAAAAGGATCAGAGCATCCCAGGGCGAAACACTTGGTCGGATTAAACCTTTATTAAGCAACTCTTGAATTTGCTTCTTCAGTTTCGTTATTTCTACCGAATCCATGCAGTACGGTGCCTTGAAAATAGAGGCTGTTCCAGGTAAGACTTTGATACTAAATTCAATCTCTCGAATAAGGGGTAGTCCAGGGAGATCCTCAGGAAAGATGTCAAGAAATTCACATACCACCTCAGGCATATTAACCTGTTCCTTAGAATTCTAGGACTCAAGCACCCTCTTCAATTGCCTTTTCTTGAATTAGGCTTGCTCCAGAGTTACATCCCCAGTATGGAATTCAAACTCTGGATGACTAGGGACCCGAAAAGTAAATTTCTTCTTCTTACAGTCAATGACTCTTCTTCCTTGATCTTCCTATGCTCTCATTGACTATAAGAAGTGTCCAACTACTCCATACCCAAGATAACGTCAAACCCAGAGTCCTTTATGACTATCAGGTCGGCTAGAAACTTCTGACCACAGATCACTATAGGGGACAGGGTCGACTTGGAGGAAGAGGAAACAATTATGTTCCAAGCCATGAGTGTCTGGAACGGATAGGAAATAGTTTAGAAGAGAATATAAGGCACGAATTTAGGCTAACGATGTGTATCCAGACAATTATAAATGCATCTTCTTATATGTGAACCTGATTGTCTTTATATGGTGCGGAATTAAAATAAACCTGGCTTTGATACCAACAAAACCATGTCACGTCCCACTTCCTAAAATACGGAGTACGGGTACGTGACGATGGCCAGGGATACTCATGAAGAAGAAAATCCCTTTCTTGAATACCTTATGTCCTAGTAAATGAGCCAAATTCACGCACTCATATGTAAAAGGCAACCAAAAGTTTTATTTTCACATAAAAGACATACATCTACAACAGTCTTTATCTAGATACAAAATTTGAAACATAATAAAGCAGAAATAAAAGAAGATATAATTTTGGTATCGAGACATCAAAACAAGACAAAATGCCAAAATACATAAGATAAGAAACGTTGGACTCATGCTTTGTAGTCTTTTTGAGTTTCTTCGAACAGTGGCTCGTCAGTCTCCTTAAGCTCTGATGCTAAAAAATCAAGGTCCGTCAGAAACGGACTAGCAAGTGCATACACGAGAAGTGGAAACAATAATATCGAAATGTGAAAGTAAAGGGCAATATAAGTAGAGCACTGGAATCAATGAATTATAAATCTGACTGTAATATAAACTGACAGGTAAGATACCAGCGAGAGTAACAGAACACTAGATAAGGTCATGTATGTATACTATGACATGTATATAATGAGCATGAAGCACCCTGGACGAGTAATGTCATATATCATAATCATCAGGTCACAAGATCACAAGATCACAAGTTAAGAACGATATGACAAGTCCAGGAATATCATGTAGTCAAGATTATCCATGTCAAAATGATAATTCTAAGTCTAGCATATTTTATTACCCTAACTAATGCATCCATCCTGTGCCCCATCCCATAGGCCAACTATATATCAAACAAGTGATGCGTTAGTGGATCCTGATAGCGGGGAGATCAGTTCACTGTACTCAGGTATCATGTAACGTGTAATAATAGGAGCGCGTATAAATAACAAGATCACATGTGTCATCCGAACCTACAAGGGGTCGCCTTTCCAAGCACATCTTCCTGAATTTTTTCTGCTACAGTCTCCCCCAGTAACCCCAGCTTGGTTAATTTTATTAATCAATATAAATGCAAGATAATGTGTGAGTTAGCGTGACAGGATTAGGAATCAGTATCAAGAGTATCAGTGTCAAATAGTGATTACAATACATACCAAAATTTTGGGAAAATAGAAAATGGTGACAACATCGAGTTACAAATGCATAATAGTATAAGTGATGCCAGTATATTAGGATGTAAACATAATTACAAAACAGTAATCATGAGATAGGGTGACATCGACTTAATTTGTACAATATTTACTAATTTATAGTTATACTTGAATGATCATTTACGTAACAAACATCCTATGCATGTATGTCTTATAGTACACATGATCAGGGAAGGACATGGGAATCGAGATCAGAAAGGAATTTATATACTAACAAAGGAACACAGAGGAGAGAGAGTAGGTGTTCTTGCCTGATATCGTTGGAATCTGAATTCCCGTAACTGCAACCGACTCTAGGTAAAATTCGTAGCCTAAATATTATATGAATTAATTAGAGACTTGACATGTTCTTATTTAGTGATAAGTTGAATGAGCATATAATTTTTCCCGTAACTGCAACTGGCTCTACCAGGCCCAGGTCGGGCCTGGCTCAGGATCCGCACTGTGCACAGCAGCACAGTGCTTAACATAATTTCCTTTTTTTGATTGAAAATAAATTTCTAAAAATTAATTAAAAATTATGATAATTAAAAGACATATCTTAGGTGTTCAATATAATTTTATTAGGATTTTATCATATGTATTACATGGTGAAATTAGTAGTGTTAACCAGTGTATACGTGTTCGATGAAATGCCTCAAAGAACTAAAACCTACAAAAAGGCAAAATAACTTACCTGGAACGCTTTCCTTTAGTCTGAATCTTCTTTCCCTCGTCCAGCACTTCAGAATATTGCTAAGTTTGGAAGAGACGAAGGGAGTGTGGTGAAAAAGCGAGAGAAGTTTAGGTTTTGCAAATGACTTGAGATAGTGATGGAAGCTTTTTAGTTAGATCTCTTTAATTTACTTGAAATGGTTAAAGATCTTCTCTTAGTTCTTGAAAAGAAAAAGAAAAATAAGTTAAAGTTAAGTTAGGAAGAAAGTAGTAGATTGAGAAGGTGGAGAAAATAGAAAATGGATATATATACAAAGAAATTGAAAAGAGTGATAAAAGAATAGGGAGATTATGATGTTGGTGATCTAAACTAAAATTAAAAGAAAAGAAAGTTAGAACCTAAAAAACTTGCTTACCTCTACCTTTGACCTGTGTCGACGATGTACCTTTGTTTGAAGGTAAGAGAAGTATGACAAATAGGATCTTCCCCATTCTCGATTTACACTATGAAATACAGGGGCAAGCTACACTATCATACAAATGGAATCCATCACCATAAGCCATCAATGGCACTTACAAGAGCAAGGCAACTTCGAGGCTATCGGAATCATTTGGATTCACAAACACAAAAGAGAGAAGCAAACAAAAACAAGAATAGAAAAGAAAAGAATGTTGGCCCAGAGGCCTTCCACACTAGTTTTGATGATGATTAACTCATGTAGTTATGTTTACTAATATTCTTGTGATGTTTAGTTTCAGATACTTAACCAAGATATTAGTAGGTGATTCAGAGCCCGAGCGTCAATGTTCATATCTAGCACTCATTGGAGTCAAGCTCGGTGGATTACGTTTGGATCGAGTCGACTTGGAGACGGTGTTCTACAAGAAGACCTCGGTACGTAGTTTAGTTTTTGTTTTAGATCCATTTGTTAAAGATTAGATAGTGTGATATGCTCAAGTTCACAACACACACACTTGTTTAAGTTTTATGTTTTGGTTTTCAGTTTTTGGTTTAACCGATCTTGGTTTTCATGAATAAATAGAATCAACAAGTTTACATGGTTTAATGTATATTAGATTTGTTCTATATACATGCATGCTTCAACTATTTAAACAAACTTATTTTGATTATCTATTTCATGAGTTTGGTGTTTTGGTATTTTAACAAAACGTATTTTTGGATTTATGTGTCAAAAATATTGATATATATCTTTATATGTATATTGGATTATATCCATATACTACATGCCTGTTTTTGTATTTGGATGAGTTTTGGACAAAATGAATTTTCAATTCAAAAATCCAAGTTTTGGAAAATACAGATTTTGGTTTTCGGCAAAATTTTTAAGTCACAAAAATGGTTCAAATTGTTTGAAATATGTGTTGAATTTTTTTCGCACATGTTTGTTTATCAAAGTATTATACTGAAACTATTTTTGTGAATTTTTAAAGAATTTATGGGATTTATTTGATGATTAAAAACCAAGTTTTTCAAGTCCCTAAATCTGTCTGCCTGGCTCAGGCGGTCGACCGACCGGTCGACCGGACCAGGAGCCGGTCGACCGGATCGGTCGACCGGACGTGCACACAAACGTGCACGCAGCCAGCCACTTGGGCCGGTCGACCGAGCGGTCGACCGACTGAAGGCAACCCACTCTCGGGTTGCCCCGGTCGACCAAGCGGTTGACCGGCTAGAGAGCCGTTGCTCTCTGGTTCAGGGCCCGGTCGACCGGGCGGTCGACCGGGCGGCTCAACGGTCACTTTTTTGACCATTGGCCGGTCGACCGGAAGGCCAATCTGGGCCTGGTCAGCTCCCAACGGCTAGTTTCTTTTCTAGCCTATATATTTGGGTTTTGTGGGCCATTTTGTGTAAGTTTTCAAGAGCCAAAATTTCAGAGCGTCTCTACTGTTTTTATAAGTTTTAAAAAGAATTTTAGAGCTTCAAAGATTTGATCTTCAATTGTTTTTAAAGTGTTTTTTATTTCAAAGAAAATAGTCTTTTGGGAATTTGTTTTTGGTCAAAAATTCTATATCTATTTGGAGATTTCCCAAGTGATTTTCTTTGTTCAAAACACTTTGTTTTCTCACAGTTGAGCTTATCATATCTACCTATCTATTAGGATCTTTGTGTAAGTGAGAAAGAATTGGTTTGTGGTCTTTTGATCACTAAGTTGTAAACCTCCTACTTTATATTATTCCTCTTGTGTAGAGGTTGATTTTGGAGTGGTGGCTTTGTGCCCTATCCCTCTAGTGAGAGGTTGATTGGTTGTTGGCTTTGTACCCATCTCTCATTTGTGAGGTTGATTGAGTTTTGTGTGGCTTTGTGCCTAACCTCTAAGTGTATAGGTTGTGTTTGTAAAGAGAGGAGTTGTGTACTCCCAGTTATTGTATTGCCCCAAATCCTCAGTGGATGTTCCCTGTGTGGGAGTCCTGTGTGGACAAGTTAGCGGATTGAAATCCTTCTGTGTGAAGGCGGGGATGTAGAGCTGTGTGCTCGAACCTCAGAACATATCTTAGTGTTTGCGTTTGATCCACTTTCTCTAACTCTCTCTATTACTTTGTGCCTTGCATCATTTCATATTGCTCATTCATTATATGCTTGGCTTGTTTGTGTGTGCCTCACTTGTGCTTAACCACGAGAGCTTCATATAGCGCCTCAACTCTTATTCAGAGGAATCAAGAGGAGTTAGTCTAGAGCACTTCACCGGGAATTCGGCTACACTCGTTGGCTGCATTAAGTGTTGTTGCAATTAAGTTTTTAATTTTCGCATTTTGTTCATTAGATTAGCCGTACACCTATTCACCCCCCTCTAGGCGTACTTTCAATTGGTATCAGAGCCTACGCTCCTGATATTTGGTTTAACCACCTAGGAGTGTAATCTTGGTTATGCTAATCTACATTTGCATTTGCATTTACACACATATTGTTTGCACTCATGGATGTCCCTCCCATGTTTGATATCTCTAGATTTGATATATGGAAGGTTCTGATGAGTTGTCATTTAAAAACCCTAGGTTATAGAGTTTACCTTGCCATTACCAAGGAATCCTACCTTATTGATAGCAGGCATATAGAGGCCAATGCACTAGCCCTAAAGGCACTTAGAGCATCTCTTGATAAAGAATATTTACATGTGTTTTCTCACTATGAGTCCGCTTTTGCAGTATGGAGCATTTTGACATCTCCTGAGCTACCAATGCTTATCGATAAGAAGAGGAGATCTAAGAGAGACAAGTTCGACGAACGTTGCCTCATGGTCCAAGGGAATGACTCCCTTGAGGTATAATCGAAAACTCAACTAGATGCTAGCACTAGTTCCTATTGTAATGGGTGTTCAGAGGCACAAGCCATGAATGATGAACTTGCTAAAAATTGTGAAAATTTGATTTCAAAATACAAACTTTTGAAAAAGGAAAGTCTTGGTTTAAAGGAAGAAAATAAAAATTTATTTTCTAGACTTAAGACTGTTTTGCAAGAAAGGGATGAGATTTCAAGTGAAAGTGACTCGCTTAAATCCCAACTTGATCTTGCACTTAATGAAAACAAAATTTTGAAAAGTAAAAATGATTGTGAATATGTTTTGAAGAAAAATGAGGATTTAACTTCAAATTTTGATTTTGTATTAAAAGAGAATAATTCTTTGAAAAATAAAATAAATTTGATTTCACAAGAATTGAAAGATTGTTTAAAAAAACGCTTCTTTGAAAAATGATTTAGATTCTCATGTTTGTCATGCTAGTGTAGCTTCACATCCTAGCTTACTTATTGCATGCACCTCTTCTATAATTGAAAATGACATATCTATGCTTAAGAAGAGTGTTGATTGTTTGGGCTCCACTTTGAGCCATTGTGCCATGAACCACTCACGTTTGGAATCTATGTTTCGGAAGAAACAAGTTCCATCTTTACATGCACGCCATCCACGGCATACACATGCTTCGTACGTTCATGTACACAACACTATGTATGCTCATGTGTACACTTGTACACATTGTGAACGTAAGGGCCACCTTGCTAAGTTTTGCTATGATCGTAACATGATTCAAATTTAGCAACTAAATTTGTTTGGGTTAGGAAAGGAACTAACCCCCATGGACCCAAAAGAGTGTGGGTACCAAAGACCACCCCTATTGTATTTGATGTAGGTACGGGCTCTCACATGACATGAGAGTGATGGTGACTTAAGGTGGATGCGTTTCGAGCTTAAAGAGGACAATTTGGATGCATCACTTTCAAAGGGAGTTTGGTGGAAGGACCATCTTGTTTTGGAGACATGGAGAGTTACTCTCATGGTTTTGGTAACTATCTCTTACTCCTCATTATGTTTGCATGCTTTTAGATCATTCATTTATAGCATGTATTGTTTTAATGTTCATTATGCCATATGCCATGTTTATTAGATTATTGATATACATGATTAGTATTTGAGACACCGATGTTTAATATGGAGTCATATTTTATGTTCTCTCTATGTTTTAGCTATCGTGTAGATCATAGATCTAATGCATATGCATTTGTCATAATGATCATATAAGTTTTTGTTTTGATTTCTATGCTTTATAATTTGATTACATGTTTAGATGTTAGTTTTCATTAAAACTTAGGTATATACTTGTACAACTAGTGAGCCACAAATAGATCATTATATGTTTGTGCTTGAAAGCTAGGGGTGCCACCGGATACGGATTATCCGCGGATATCCGCATCCGAATCCGCCTCCACTCCGGATACGGATATCATTTTTTCACATCCGTCAATATTCGTATCCGTATCCATATCCGAAAGGTAGGTGCGGATACGGATATGGTAAAAGTAATATCTTATTCGTATCCGATCCGATATCCGAATGTTGTGTGCTTCATAATGATATCGGTATGGAGAAGACTATTCTTCAATGGAATAAGACATTAAATTTTGATATTTTGAGTTGGTAAAAAAGTAATAGTGAAAATTATTCGATTCTTGCAAGAGCACCACAAGATATTTTGAGTATTTTGACATCAACCATGGCATCCGAATCGGCATTTAGCACCGGAGGACGTGTAATCTATTGTTATAGAAGTCAAATGACAATGAATACGATGAATGTATTGATATGTACACAATAATATCATAATATGTATCACATTTAATATTGTAGTAGATGAGATAAAAGGTAATATAAGTATTTCTGTTTAATTTATCTTTAACTATATCCATTTTTAACATATCCGATTAGTATCCGCATCCGATCCGCTAATATCCGATTTATATCTAATATCCGATTTTGGCGGATGTGGATATCATTTTTCCACATCCGCCAATATCCGTATCCGTATCCGTATCCGAAAGTTGGGTGCGGATATGGATATGGTAGAGGTAATATCCGATCCGTATCCGATCCGATGGCACCCCTATTGAAAGCTCATTTGTACTCATTAGATGTACTAGTATAGCCTAGTTTTGATGATTCATGCATTTGACTTGTATTCTCATTTTCTATATGTTCTCATGTTTATATATTTAGCTTCATGTATATGTCTATTTTGTCCAAATTAATAGCTATACATATACATCCTTGAGCCACTTGCCTTCATGCATATACTTTTATGGACTCATTTATATTTGGGTATGTATGTATACGGTAGTTTGTACATGACATACATATACCTTGAAGGAATTCTAATTTTGATGTTTTTAAGGAATTTTGTATTTGAATTTGATTGCCTATTTCCATGACTTGTCTTTCACAAAACTTGTACACTCATATTCTTGATGTTTTCTCATGATTTTATTTTCATGAGTACTATATGTGCTATATAGATTTTGAGTGATATTGGTTTAGTGATTTTCATGTTTTATGGAATACAATTTTGTTTTATTCCTTACTTGAAGGATTTCGTACTAGTTTTCAAATTTTTCTTAAAACTAGTTCTTATTCTTCATTATGGTAGAGCTTTTCAAACATACTATATTTTCAAACCTATTTTTGAAAACCCTACCCATTTAAGAGCGGTTGGTTGGGCGACCATGCCTTGTATGCTTCTTATTGAAAATCCTTTTAAACATGTGCATGAAATAGGTGGTAGGTAATATGAGTTATACACTTAATCTTATTGTGTTTCAATTGGTATCATTGGATCTTTTCAATTGGTATCACTATTGACATTCTTTTCGTATACTCATATATGTTTCTATATATGTATGATTACACTTCAAATAGTATCAATTTCGATTGGTATTCAATTTTTCATACATATATATATGATTTATTTGTGCTTACTTTATCTCTATATCCTTGAGCACAAATTTTGGTTATGCTAAGCTTGATTTCAAATGACTGTTATATTTCAATTGATTATATTTCAATTGGTATCTTATACAAGTTTATGCATCATTTTATTTGGTATTTCATAAAGGGGGAGAAAATTTATACTTCATCTTTTAATTGATATTTTACTCCCACACTTTATGTTGAAATAGGATTAAAAAAAGAATATTGATTATTTTTGGTATCATATACTTTTAATGAAAAATTACTTTCTATTGATACTAATCTTTACAAATTGGTATCAAGATTACCTATAAGTTTACTTACAATAAAGAAAACAATAAAACAATGTTAACAATTGGTATGTTTTATTGATAGCAAAATTTTTGGTTGAATTGCTCAAAATGATTTATTTACTTACAATTCGTATTTAATTGGTATTTACTTACAATTGGTATCAATTGATATTTAAATTTATATTAAAACACTTTGTTTTATGTACCACATTATGTACTTTCAATTAGTATATTTCATTGATATCATGATACACTAAATTGATATATTTTTTCTTCCAATTGGTATAATAATGTTTTGATTAGATTTCACCCCTCATTGATTTTTTTTGTTTAAGACAAAAAGGGGGAGAATATTATTTTCTTTCACCCTTTGTTGATGATTGATAAAAAGGGGGAGAAGTATTTGAGTTTATATGCATGTTTATTGTTTAATATGCATGTTTATTGTTTATTTGTTTATTTGTAAGGTTGTTTCATATTTATTTGTAAGGTTTTCATATTGATATTTTTTATTGTTGGTATCAAAAGCTTTTAGTGATTATCTTTCCAAATGGTATCAAGAATTTTGTTTTTATTAATTGGTATCAAGAGCTTAAGTTTTTTTCATTGAAATTTTTATTGATATCAAATGCAATTATTTAAGAACATGTTTATTTTAAAAAGGAAAAGGAATTTATTTTAAAAGTTTGGTATCAAAAGCATGTTTATTTCATGTTTGGTATCAAGAGCATGTTCGTTTCATTTTTTTATGCATGTTGATGCATATCCATGTTTAGTATTCATTGCATATATTTATTGTTTATTACTATGCATGAGTTAAGGGGGAGCTTCTATGAAGCTTCACTTTAATCATGCATATATAACTCCATGAGTTTTGTCATCATCAAAAGGGGGAGATTGTTGGCCCAGAGGCCTTCCACTCTAGTTTTGATGATGATTAACTCATGTAGTTATGTTTACTAATATTCTTGTGATGTTTAGTTTCAGATACTTAACCAAGATATTAGTAGGTGATTCAGAGCCCGAGCGTCAATGTTTATATCTAGCACTCATTGGAGTTAAGCTCGGTGGATCACGTTTGGATCGAGTCGACTTGGAGACGGCGCTCTACAAGAAGACCTCGGTACGTAGTTTAGTTTTTGTTTTAGATCCATTTGTTAAAGATTAGATAGTGTGATATGCTCAAGTTCACAACACACACACTTGTTTAAGTTTTATGTTTTGGTTTTCAGTTTTTGGTTTAACCGATCTTGATTTTCATGAATAGATAGAATCAAAAAGTTTACATGGTTTAATGTATATTAGATTTGTTCTATATAGATGCATGCTTCAACTATTTAAACAAACTTAGTTTGATAATCTATTTCATGAGTTTGGTGTTTTGGTATTTTAACAAAACGTATTTTGGATTTATGTGTCAAAAACATTGATATATATCTTTATATGTATATTGGATTATATCCATATACTACATGCCTAATTGTTGTTTCATATCATGTTTTTGTATTTGGATGAGTTTTGGACAAAACAAATTTTCAATTCAAAAATCCAAGTTTTGGAAAATACAGATTTTGGTTTTCGGCAAAATTTTTAAGTCACAAAAATGGTTCAAATTGTTTGAAATATGTGTTGAATTTTTTTCACACATGTTTGTTTATCAAAGTATTATACTGAAACTAATTTTGTGGATTTTTAGAGAATTTATGGGATTTATTTGATGATTAAAAATCAAGTTTTTCAAGCCCCTAAATCTATCTGCCAGGCTCTGGCGGTCGACCGACCGATCGTGGACCAGGAGCCGGTCGACCGGATCGGTCGACCGGACGTGCACACAAACGTGCACGCAGCCAGCCAACTTGGGCCGGTCGACCAAGCGGTCGACCGACTGAAGGCAACCCACTCTCGGGTTGCCCCGGTGGTCGACCAGTCAGAGAGCCGTTGCTCTCTGGTTCAGGGCCCGGTCGACCGGGCGGTCGACTGGAAGGCTCAACAGTCACTTTTTTGACAGTTGGCTGGTCGACCGGCCGATCGACCGGAAGGCCAATCTGGGTCTAGTCAGCTCCCAACGGCTAGTTTCTTTTCTAGCCTATATACTTGGGTTTTGTGGGCTGTTTTGTGTAAGTTTTCAAGAGCCAAAATTTCAGAGCTTCTCTAGTGTTTTTACAAGTTTTAAAAAAGAGTTTTAGAGCTTCAAAGATTTGATTTTCAATTGTTTTTAAAGTGTTTTTTATTTCAAAGAAAATAGTCTTTTGGGAATTTGTTTTTGGTCAAAAATTCTATATCTATTTGGAGATTTCCCAAGTGATTTTCTTTGTTCAAGACACTTTGTTTTCTCACACTTGAGCTTATCATATCTACCTATCTATTAGGATCTTTATGTAAGTGAGAAAGAATTGGTTTGTGGTCTTTTGATCACTAAGTTGTAAACCCTCCTACTTTGTGTTATTCCTCTTGTGTAGAGGTTGATTTTGGAGTGGTGGCTTTGTGCCCTATCACTCTAGTGAGAGGTTGATTGGTTGTTGGCTTTGTGCCTATCCCTCATTTGTGAGGTTGATTGAGTTTTGTGGTGGCTTTGTGCCTAACCTCTAAGTGTAGAGGTTGTGTTTGTAAAGAGAGGAGTTGTGTACTCCCGGTTATTGTATTGCCCCAAATCCTCAGTGGAGGTTCCCTGTGTGGGAGTCCCGTGTAGACAAGTTAGTTGATTGGAAATCCTTCTGTGTGAAGGTGGGGATGTAGAGCTGTGTGCTCGAACCTCGAAACATATCTCGGTGTTTGCGTTTGATCCACTTTCTCTAACTCTCTCTCTATTACTTTGTGCCTTGCATCATTTCATATTGCTCATTCATTATATGCTTGGCTTGTTTGTGTGTGCCTCACTTGTGCTTAACCACGAGAGCTTCATATAGTGCCTCTACTCTTATTCAGAGGGATCAAGAGGAGTTAGTTCAGAGCCCTTCACCGGGAATTCGGCTACACTCGTTGGTTGCATTAAGTGTTGTTGCAATTAAGTTTTTAATTTCTGCATTTTGTTCATTAGATTAGCCGTACACCTATTCACCCCCCTCTAGGTGTACTTTCAAAGAAAACTTCAATTCGATTCAAATAATAATGAAAGAAAAGATTACTTACACCGGTGTCACCCTCAGCACAAACTTGTTCTCATTCCTCCAAGAAAATCTCTTCTCCTCTCAGTTACATAAAAAAATAAAAATTACATGAAAGAAAATAAAAAACTAAGTTACAAACTACAAAATAGACTAAGTTCTGCTCTCTGCTTGGTCATCCCCTGTACGCTCAGAAAACCCACTATTTATAAGCAAGAACCAAACGAGGAGAAGCGTACGAAGATAGGGGAGCAAACGCTCCCCCAACTGAGTTAACAAAGTCACAAAAATGCGGCTTTAAGCTACGTTTTCGCGGCCTGGGTGTCGCACACCCGGGGGGTACAGCTCCTCATTCAGTGATTTCCTTTATCTTGTTCTGAATTTCCCGTTTCAGCTCCTAGATTTGTCGAAATGCCTTTGATCTTTGGTTTTAACCAATTCATTTTGGAAGATTTGTTTTAATCAATTTTCAACTTCTCTGATTTATCATGATCTACCTTGATTTTCTAATTTTGGAGTAATTTTGAATTAAATCAGAATTTTGATGGGCTTTTGGGCTCATTTCTCTTTCCTTTCTTTTAGCAATGGGCCTGCATATAATTTAGACAATAATTAGGATTAAAAGCAGAGTTTATTATATAATAAGTATGAGAATGTGACAATGAATGTGCAATATCAGCGACCGATCACACCCGCATACCTATCTTTTGCTCGTCTTCGAGTAGAACAACAAAACTAAACTAAAATTATTAGACCACTGTCGCAGGTCACGCGATTGCACTAAGCATGTGCAACAAGCTTTTAAACCTCTAGGTTCCCCCTAGAGGATGAGTTTTGTCTCGTGAGGGTTTTCAGTAGATTGCACCCACAAAATTCATAAAGAAAGAGAAAATGTTAGTATTTTGAAACACATTTTGAAAGAGAAAAATATTTGAAGTATTATTGTAAGAGTTCAAGGAATCTATAAGTTATAGAAAAAATAAAATTTTTCATTCTTAAGCTTAGTTTTAATTCAAAAACTTGTTATCAACCAAGGCTTGAAGTCAAACTGTATTTCTCATCTAATCTATTATTTTACCCAAAGTCATATGCACCTTTGTGACCGTGAAATTTTGATTCGGGGTTCTTTAACTCTAACTCTTATGCCTTATTTTCTTTTATTTTATTTTTTTAATTTTGGTGATATTATTCCTTAGTTCTATTAGGCTTTCTAATCTGTCAATGTACGAGCTTTTAATCGATGACTCCCAAACCAAGCGGTTTTAGGGCATCGGGTGAGAAAATACCCCAAGGACTTAAGAACTCGAGCAAACAAGGCCATAAAACTAAGGATTTTATTATATGAATCGCTTTTAGGCGTGAATACTTATGCTTTATGAGGCATAAATACCTAGCTTAATCAGAGGATTATATATATATTCTTTTTTTCTTTTTTCTAATATAAGGCATAAGAATCTTTATTTTTGAACCCTAAGTGTGTAAGTGCATAAAGCATGCATATGTCATAAAGGTAAAAATCAAGACTAAATTGCTTTTTCAAATTTTCTTCCTAACCTTGGAAATCAAACAAATAATCTTATTTGACCAAGTATAGGAAATCCTAATTATGATTCTTCTATTCCTTAAAATTGACTTAATTTTTTACAAAGAATATGTCAAAATATTGCTTCTATTATCAAAAAGTTTTTAAAAGTAAAGAAAATGTTAAAAAAATTTCTTTTTTTTTATAATAAAAGGAAAACCTAGGTTATGTTAGAACTCTCCCCCATACCTATCTCATGCATTGTCCTCAATGTATGAATTAATGCATAGATGCATGAAAAAGAATAAAGGGAAGGAAAATATTACCTTAAGGTGGTGGTTCCGATGGTGGTCTGATTGGGTCAAGCGTTGCTATCCAATCAAGATAATGTGGTGGCTCACGGAATCCACCTTTATTGAGCTCTTTTCTATTTACATATTTACAGTCCCCAATATGAATAGGATCATGAAAGATCCTATCGTTAAACTTACTCCCTTTACATGACCAGTCCTAGAAAATCATCACAGAGTCATCATGGTTTATACCTATGTTCAACAAAAGAATGCGACTTAGTGGGATGGTTGACTTAGGCTCAAGAATGATAGGTTCA
Organism: Agave tequilana; assembly: GCA_038442645.1. Lineage (NCBI taxonomy): Eukaryota > Viridiplantae > Streptophyta > Magnoliopsida > Asparagales > Asparagaceae > Agave > Agave tequilana. Next base: position 53,796 of record JAVJIF010015041.1, on the reverse strand, counting down.
GGAACCAATACTAACACGGGAAAATCAACTTTGGATTCGAGAGTTAGTTTTGGTTCAAGAGTTGAGTCCAAGTTCAAGAATTGATATTCACATTCTTTTCTCATCAATAGAATGTGACTATCCAAAAATGGTAATTCAATTTCTAGATTTATGGGCACGAGAATAAATGTTGGCTCAAAAAATTGATCCAAATTGGGTAAGAATATCGGAGTCAACATAGTTCGAAGATGGAAACTGAATCACAAAGTTGGGGATCAGGTTCATATTCATATTCAAGTTCAATCTCATTAAAATGGAAACTTGCCAATTCATCTATGGATTGATATTGGTTAAGTTCAAGGTTTTATGGTGAAATTGAATCTTGATCAAAGTCTTCAAGATACCATGATTCTTAATTTTCATCAATACGGTTAGAAGTGTTGGGAATAGTCAAAGATTGGGTAGGGAGAGTTTCCTTATTCCTACGCATGTTCTTCAATCTATTAAGTTTTGCTTCTATCATATCAAGTGGATCATTTTTGCATTGAATCATGGTTTCTATACTCTTTTCTAATTCGGCATGTTCTCCTTGAAAATAGAGTAAGGATCTATGACTTGAAAATTTTGACGGGATTTTGAGTCTTCTAAAATTTGAATTCGTCGCTTAAGCTCATCTAAGTCTTCCATCCTCTTTTCCTTGTCAATTGATTCTTCTAATGGTTGTTTGTGAGAAGGAGTATATGAAGCAGAATGTTGGTAAGGTAGTTGACAATATGACTCGGGGGAGTTGTATGCCCATTGACTCTGTGAAGAGTAGTGATGATTATTCCAGTCTTGTTCATAGCATTGGGACTGGGGCATGTAATGATTCGAAAAAGACCAATCCGGTACACTAGGTTGGTTAAAGTTTTGATATGTCAGGTTGGTAATATCTGAAAAAGAGGTCGGGGTGTAACATGGATTACCATTAAAATTGAAAAAATTGTTATTATAAGCCACATCACACAAGAAATGTCACACAAAAAAAGAAAATAAGCAAATAAGCAAACAAATAAAAAGAAAAAAAATCTAACCTAAGTTAGGGTAAACCTTAGACCTAGACGACTCCTAATTGGATAGACTGTCCACGGGGGTATATTGCAGAATCTAACCACAAGTTAATCGGTCAGGTAGGGGCAAGATTAGTGGGAGGTATTCGTACCTAAGCAACGGGCTTATTTATGCCAAACCACCAACCTTCGAGGTTTCGCCCCTCAATCCCCAACCTTAGACACCTATTTGGCAAGGGTCAAATTCTAATCAACTTTCCTCTTAAGTCAGTCTCCTATATAAGTCTGAGATGTCTCTAGGGCCAACGTCTACTCAGTTTTAGTTAGGCTTGGGTTAGTGAGTGAGGAGATTGTTTGTGGGCTAAGGGAGGGTAATGACTTTCCCGCCTTATCTTGTTTATAGGACAAGCCCTTAAGATTGATTGTGCAAAGTGTGCAGGATATAGAAAAGTAACATTCAACAAGCAAATAATCACTCAAGAATGTTTCCTAAACTATATGCTATGCATACGTACCTTTTACTCCAGTACTCTTCAACAGTAATATAAAATGTAAATGAATTAGACACGTGCCTAAATGCAAAGTCTAAACCATTTTTAGCATTTAGCAAATATCATTTTACTGTTGAGGTTAGAAAGTATATACAGTGAGACAAACAAGAAAATAAATAGCTACAGAATTTTAGCTTTGTAATTCAGCCAACCTGTGAAAATACAGGTTAGTAGTTCACTCAGATTGCCACTGAAGCGTAGCAAATCTGAGGGCTTCTGGGCTCTGCTTTCTTGAGCAGAGTTTAGGGCCTCTTATGAAAATCACCTAGAGGGGGGGTGAATAGGTGATAATGCTAATCAATGCACAATTTAAAAATTATGAAGCAACAATCTCACAAAGCAAGTGAATATAGCAATGAATGTAGAGAGCAAGTAATAAGAGCAATGAAAATAGAGCAAGAAATAAGAGCAAGTAAACCAAACGCAAACACCAAGATTTGTTATCGAGGTTCGAGCACCCAGCTCTACTTCCCCGCCTTCCCCAGAAGGATTCCAACCACTTCCACTATCACAAAGATGTAACAAATACATCGGAGTACCCAACTCCACAATCTCAAGTATAAGCAATCTCTGAGTAGTCAAAAGACCACAAACTCTCTCTTGCAAAATTCTCTTCCCTTACAAAGGTTCTTAGAGAATAATGAGTAGGAATGAAGCTCTTGTGTGCAAGGAGAAATGAAAAAGAAATCAGAGAGTTCTTGAAAACACTTCAGAAAATGAGAGAGAATTTCAGCACAAAAACCAAGAAACAAAGCTCTTTTGAATGCCTTAAACTTATGGAAATTTTTGAGAATTTTTCTAGTTACCAACCTCTCCCTAAACACCCCTATTTATAGGAGAGGGCTAGGGTTAGGAGATAAAACATATTTAAGGCTAATCAGAAAGTATTAAAACCAAAACATGTCATTTAAACACACTTAAGTGAGAAAAGGACAAAAATAAACCAGCTCAGAAAAATAGTCGTTACTGTTCAAACGGCTAGCTCGGTCGACCGGCCCGGTCGACCGCTAGTACAAAAAAAATAGCCGTTGCAGGCTACGGTCGACCGCCCGGTCGACCCAAACAAACAGAGAGCTCTGCTCTCAGACCCGGTCGACCCCGACGGTCGACCGTCCAAAGTCTGCCAAACGTGCACAGATCTGTGCACGTCGGTCGACCGACCCGGTCGACCGACTTCAGCCAAGTCGACTTGGTCAGAAGACTAGTCGACTGGTTGAAGCCTGGAATAGAAAACTGGGTTAAAAACATGTTTAAAAATTCTTTTATCTTTTTTAAAAATCACCAAAAATAGTTTTATCATTTTGCATTGATATATAAACATGTGGTAAAAAGTTTAGCTCAAATATCAATCAATATGAACTATTTTTGTGTCTTATCATTTTTACTAAAAACTAAAAACTGTATTTTCTAAAACTTGAATTTTGAATAGAAAATACGTTTTGTCCAAAACTCTTCCAAATACAAAAACATGATATTTAAACACTTTGAAGCATGATGCATATGGATAGAAATCCAATATACATGAAACAACTATATATATCATAGTTTTTGTCATTAATTCCAAAAATAAGTTTTGTTAAAACACAAAACTTAAAACACATGAATAGGTATATCAAAGTAAGTTTGTAGGTAGAAGATTGTATACAAACTATTTATGTTTGGAAACAAGATGTGCGCAAAAACGTGTGTGATAGAGTTTCAAACCTATTCACTATTCTTTAACAAAACTCTAAAGTAAAAATAAATCTAATAAATTATCTTGAGCAATCTTGAAGTCTTGAGCCATGCAATGCCTTGCTAGAGCCTTCTCTTCTATGTTCCTTCCTTGATGTGCAAAAAGCCTTCTATGCTTTATGAACCTAGAAATTCTTGCAATAGCTAAGCAATGGCCTCCAAATATGGTACAAATCTGAAACTTATCTAAACAAACTAATTAGTACCAAATAGCACTTATTTGTTTTGTTATCATCAAAACTCTAAACAAATGGAGAGTGTAACCTTTTGGGCCAATAATCTCCCCCTTTTTGATGATGACAAAACAAATAGGCTATAAACAAAAGTATAGGGGAGGAGAAAGCTCCCCCTCAAATTATGCTATATTAAACAAAGAAAAACAATGTAATTTGTAATTTGCAAGTAAATATCATGAAACCAAAAACCATGAGAATTTAAAACACTTGCAAAAACACTTAAACTCAAATTACGAGAATTCATGAAAACACATCAAAAACAAACAAAAGCATATATAAACTCATATGGAACCAAAACCCATATGAACTCATATTTCCATACAACATAAACTCATTCTCCCCCTTTTTGTCATACATCAAAAAGGGTTAAGAAAACATTTTTATTCAATAACACAAACATTAAGTTCCCCACAAATGAAGGAAATCTAGCAAAATCAAGTGGTTTAGTGAAAATATCGGCAAGTTGTAAATCCGTAGAAACATAATTAATATCAATATCTCCTTTCTCAAAATGATCTCTAAGAAAGTGATATCTAATCTCAATGTGCTTGGTCTTACTATGTTGATTTGCATTCTTAGTCATATGAATAGTACTAGTATTATCACAAAATATTTTTATATGGTTATAATGCAAATCATAATCAAGGAGAGTATGTTTCATCCAAAGGACTTGTGCACAACAAGCCCCCGCGGCAACATACTCCGCCTCGGCGGTTGAGAGAGCTACGGAATTTTATTTCCTAGAGGACCATGAAACAAGACAATTACCAAGAAATTGACATGTCCCACTAGTACTCTTTCTATCTACTCTACAACCCGCATAGTCGGCATCCGAATAACTCGTCATTGAGAAATCTCCAGTTTTCGGATACCATAGACCCATTCCAATCGTTCCCTTAATATAACGAATAATGCGTTTTACCGCAATAAGATGGGACTCTTTGGGACACGATTGAAATCTAGCACAAAGACACACACTAAACATGATATCCGACCTACTTGCCGTCAAATACAAAAGACTACCTATCATGCTTCTATACAATTTAATATCAACATTTTTACCTTGGTCATCCTTATCAAGCTTGGTGGTAGTTGCCATGGAAGTGTTGCAAATCTTTGAGTCTTCAAGTCCAAACTTCTTTACAAGTTCCTTTGCGTATTTGGCTTGACATATGAAGTTCCCATCTTACAATTGCTTGATTTGGAGTCCAAGAAAGAAATTGAGCTCACCCATAGAAGACATTTCAAATTCACATTGCATAACCTTTTCAAATTCCTTGCATAAAAACTCATTAGTAGAACCAAAAATTATATCATTAACATAAATTTGCACAATTAAGATGTCATTATCAACATGCTTAGTGAATAGTGTTGTATCTACTTTTCCTTAAATAAAATCATTTGAAATGAGAAAACTAGAAAGCCTTTCATACCAAGCTCTTGGAGCTTGTTTCAATCCATACAAAGCTTTATCAAGTTTAAAAACAAAATCGGGATGAACATGATCAACAAAACCGGGAGGTTGAGCAACATAAACTTCTTCATTTATAAAACCATTCAAAAATGCACTTTTCACATCCATTTGAAAAAGTTCAAAATTTTTGAAAGATGCAAAAGGTAGTGTCATCCGTATGGCTTCAAGCCGTGCTACGGGTGCAAAGGTCTCCTCAAAGTCAATTTCCTCAACTTGAGTGTAACCTTGGGCCACTAACCTAGCTTTATTCCTAATCACATTTTCAGACTCATCCATCTTGTTTCTAAAGATCCACTTAGTACCAATTATTGGTCTATCGTGGGGCCTAGGAACAAGGTGCCAAACTTGGTTGCGCTCAAATTGATTGAGTTCCTCTTGCATGGCTAGCAACCAATATGAGTCCGCCTCGGCTTCGAGGATGCTTTTGGGTTCAAAATGAGAAATGAAAGCAAAGTTACCACATAGGTCATGGAGTTTGGAGCGAGTTGTTACCCCTTTGGATGCATCACCTAAGATGAGCTCCTTGGGATGATTTGTGGCATATCTCCAAGCTTTAGGAAGCGGTTGAGAGCTTTCCTCTTTATCCTCTTGAACGTCACCAATTGGTTCTTGCTTATCATCTTGAGCGGATGAGTCCTTCAAGGATAGTCTCTCCATGTCTTCACCTAATGGTTCAATCTCTACAACATTCTCAACAAACACATTAGATTCTTCAAATTTAACATGCATGGATTCTTCAATGGTAAGTGAAGATCTATTAAGTACTCTATAAGCTTTACTAGTTGTAGAATATCCAACAAAGATTGCTTCATAAGCCTTAGCATCAAATTTACCCAAGTTATCTTTAGTGTTCAAAACAAAACACTTGCAACCAAAAACTTTGAAATATGCAACATTAGGTTTTCTAGAAAGATACATTTCAAAAGATGTTTTGGAAGAATTTTTACATAAATAAATACGATTTGATATATAGCATGCGGTGTTTACGGCCTCGGCCCATAGATATTGAGGGAGGTCATACTCACTTATCATTGTCCTAGCCATCTCTTGAAGTGTTCTATTTTTCCTTTCTATAACTCCATTTTGTTGTGGAGTTCTAGGACAAGACATTTCATGCTTAATTCCCTTTTCATCACAATAAGTCATGAAGAGTTGGTTAACAAACTCACCACCTCTATCACTCCTTATTCTCAAAATCGAAAAACCTTTTCTTTTTCAACTCTTTTTTGAAAAATCTTAAAATGAGAAAAAGCTTGATCATTGTGTTCCAAGAAGAAAACCCAAGTGAAACGGAAAAAATCATCAACTAAAATAAATGCAAATCTACTACCATTTAAGCTCTTAGTTTTAGTAGGTCCAAAAAGATCCATATGAATTAATTCTAAAGGCCTAGTTGACATGATATCCTTGATTGGTTTGAAGGAAGACTTAGTTTGTTTCCCAAGTTGGCACGCACCACAAATGCGGTCTTTCTCAAACTTCAAGTAAGGAATACCCTTCACCAATTCCTTTGAATTAATCCTAGAAAGATGGTCAAAAGATGCATGTCCTAATCTTCTATGCTAAAGCCAAGAATTTTCATCAAAAGCATTTAAGCATTTAGTAGAACATTCCACATTAAGCATGTCAATGATATAAACATTATCATCACGAAAACCGGTGAGAATACAATCATTGGTTTTAACATCAAAAATCTTGCAAGAAGAATCATCAAAAACAACTTTAAGTCCACGATCACAAAATTGACTAATGCTAAGCAAATTATGTTTCAAACCATCAACAAGTACAACATTTTCTATAGTAGGAGATGCACCAATTTGAATGTTACCTATACCGATGATAGTGCCTTTGGAGTCATCCCCGAAGGTGACGGAGCCACCTTCCTCGTACCTTGATAGGGTTGTAAAGTTATTAATGTCCCACATCATGTGTCTTGAACAACCACTATCAAGGTACCACCGCTCCCTACGTCTTGGAGCCTTGGTGTGTACCTACATCAAATAATTTAGGACTTGATTTTGGTACCCACATTTTCTTGGGTCCTAAAGAGTTAGTTTCATTAACCCAAACAAGATTATTGGTTCTATTTATTTGGTCATAACAAAATTTAGCCAAATGTCCATTCTTATCACAATATGTGCATCTATACACTCTACCATATTTAAAAGCATAGTGAGTGTGTGATTTGTGAGCATGAGAATTGTGAGCATGAAAAGATTTAGTATGAGAAGTGTTATGTGTAGTGTGAGCATGGGGAATCTTAACATGTGAATCTTTAGCATGAGAGGTGTGCTTTTTGGAAAACATATCTTCAAGTTTCTTAGTGTTAAAAGCACAATCCTTTAAAGTCTTTTCAAAATCAACAATTCTAATTTTCAAGGAAGAAATTTCTTTTTCATCAATTTTAGGAAATTTTGCTTTACAAGCAACTTTATAAGTACAAAATTCATTTTGGGTAGAAATGAGATTTGAAGAAATTTCATCTTTTTCTTTAGAAATAATAGCAAGTTGATTTTTGAGAAAAGCAACTTCTTTTTCCAATTTAGAGCATTCAATCTTTTTATTGTCATAGGTTTTTGAAAGTTCAACAAAGGCATGAACAAGAAATCTTTTCTTAATTCATCATCTTCATCATCAAGAGGTTGAGGGGTTACCTTTGGTGTGTTTGCCATGAAACACATATTCGCTACATCCGCCTCTTCCTCGGACTCGCTTTCCGAATCCCAAGTTGCCTTGTACGCTTTCTTTTCTTCCGGTTTCTTTGGCTTGAAGGAGGAGGTCATCTTCTTCTTGAACTCCGGGCAATCCGCCATGATGTGTCCGGGCTTTCGGCAATTGTAGCATATAATTCTCCTCTCCTCTTTGCCTTCAAATTTCCTTCGGAAGTTGAGCTTGTTTCTCCGGTACATTCTCTTCACATTGCGAACAAGTAGTGATAGCTCCTCATCTTCTTCTTCATCGTCTTCAAGAGTGGATGAAGACTTGAAGGCTATGGATTTCTTCTTTAGTGGAGCGGCCTCTTCTCTTGCTTTCTTTTCCATCTCATGGGTCTTTAAGTTCCCAATGAGACTAATTAGGTCCATCTCATCCTTGTCGTTCAATTCTTTTAGGGTGGTGGCCTTGATCTCCCATGATGTAGGAAGTGCCCGAATCACTTTTCGCACCTTTTGGTCATTGGAGATGTCATCACCTAAAGAAGAAAGAGCATTGGTGATTTTAGTAAATCTAGTAATCATACAATCAATAGATTCTTCATCAATCATTTTAAAGGATTCATATTGGGACCTTAAGAGATCTATCTTAGCTCTCTTAACTTGTGAAGTCCCCTCGTGTGTGACCAATAAATGTTGCCAAATCTCATAGGCGGATTGGCAATGAATTACCCGTGTATGGTCATCCTCATTCAAGGCGGTTAAGAGAGAATTTTGGGCCTTGGAGTTAGCCTCATATTCTCTAAAGTTGAAGTCGGTCCATATGCTCTCATCACTATCGGGTGCAACATAGGGTTTGGTCAAAGATTTAGCTACTAAGCTACCTAAGGATTACAAAAAGATAGTCATCCTAACCTTCCAAATAGGGAAGTTGAGTCCATCAAATTTAGGAGGGGTTTTAATGTTATCGGCCATGTTTACTAGTGAATGACAAATGGAATGCAAATGTTGATTAGCAAATTTTAAGGATCTCTCTATGGATGTTAAGCCAAACCTAGAGTCCAAGCTCTGATACCAATTGAAAATCACCTAAAGGGGGTGAATAGGTGATAATGCTAATCAATGCACAATTTAAAAATTATGAAGCAACAATCTCACAAAGCAAGTGAATATAGCAATGAATGTAGAGAGCAAGTAATAAGAGCAATGAAAATAGAGAAAGAAATAAGAGCAAGTAAACCAAACGCAAACACCGAGATTTGTTATCAAGGTTCGAGCACCCAGCTCTACTTCCCCGCCTTCCCCAGAAGGATTCCAACCACTTCCACTATCACAAAGATGTCACAAATACACCGGAGTACCTAACTCCACAATCTCAAGTACAAGCAATCTCTGAGTAGTCAAAAGACCACAAACTCTCTCTTGCAAAATTCTCTTCCCTTACAAAGGTCCTTAGAGAATAATGAGTAGGAATGAAGCTCTTGTGTGCAAGGAGAAAAGAAAAAGAAATCAGAGAGTTCTAGAAAATACTTCAGAAAATGAGAGAAAATTTCAGCACAAAAACCAAGAAACAAAGCTCTTTTGAATGTCTTAAACTTGTGAAAATTTTTGAGAATTTTTCTAGTTACCAACCTCTCCGTAAACACCCCTATTTATAGGAGAGGGCTAGGGTTAGGAGATAAAACATATTTAAGGCTAATCAGAAAGTATTAAAACCAAAACATGTCATTTAAATACACTTAAGTGAGAAAAGGACAAAATAAACCAGCTCAGAAAAATAGCCGTTACTGTTCAAACGGCTAGCTCGGTCGACCGGCCCGGTCGACCGCTAGTACAAAAAAAATAGCCGTTGCAGGCTACGGTCGACCGCCCGGTCGACCCAAACAAACAGAGAGCTCTGCTCTCAGACCCGGTCGACCCGGTCGACCCGGACGGTCGACCGTCCAAAGTCTGCCAAACGTGCACAGATCTGTGCACGTCGGTCGACCGACCCGGTCGACCGACTTCAGCCAAGTCGACTTGGTCAGAAGACTAGTCGACTGGTTGAAGCCTGGAACAGAAAATTGGGTTAAAAACATGTTTAAAAATTCTTTTATCTTTTCTAAAAATCACCAAAAATAGTTTTATCATTTTGCATTGATATATAAACATGTGGTAAAAAGTTTAGCTCAAATATCAATCAATATGAACTATTTTTGTGTCTTATCATTTTTACCAAAAACCAAAAACTGTATTTTCTAAAACTTGGATTTTGAATAGAAAATACGTTTTGTCCAAAACTCTTCCAAATACAAAAACATGATATTTAAACACTTTGAAGCATGATGCATATGGATAGAAATCCAATATACATGAAACGACTATATATATCATAGTTTTTGTCATTAATTTCAAAAATAAGTTTTGTTAAAACACAAAACTTAAAACACATGAATAGGTATATCAAAGTAAGTTTGTAGGTAGAAGATTGTATACAAACTATTTATGTTTGGAAATAAGATGTGCGCAAAAACGTGTGTGATAGAGCTTCAAACCTATTCATTATTGTTTAACAAAACTCTAAACTAAAAACAAATCTAATAAATTATCTTGAGCAATCTTGAAGTCTTGAGCCATGCAATGCCTTGCTAGAGCCTTCTCTTCTATGTTCCTTCCTTGATGTGCAAAAAGCCTTCTATGCTTTATGAACCTAGAAATTCTTGCAATAGCTAAGCAATGGCCTCCAAATATGGTACAAACCTGAAACTTATCTAAACAAACTAATTAGTACCAAATAGCACTTATTTGTTTTATTACCATCAAAACTCTAAACAAATGGAGAGTGTAACCTTTTGGGCCAACATCTTATATGTCCACTGCAGCAAAAATTTTCTTGTTGTTAAACCTATACACCAAGAACAAAGAAGAAGGTTAGCTAAAAATGTAAACTTTAAAAGAGAATTACTTACCGTCCCTCCCCAGCAATGACGCCAAAATCTGATTGAGATTTTACCTGCACACAAAATTACAGAATTTTAAAACTTATGAATAGAGAGTAAAAGGTGCTCAATACTACCGCTATAGTAAGTGGTTATGCGGGTCGTGATCCACAAGGAGGGACTAGCGATGAAAGCTTTTTAGTAAGATCTCTTCAATTCTATCTTCTTTTAGTTCTTGAAAAGAAAAAGAAAAATAAGTTAAAGTTAAGCTAGGAAGAAAGTGATAGATTGAGAACGTGGAGAAAATAGAAAATGGATATATATACAAAGAACTTGAAAAAAGTGATAAAAGAATAGGGATTGTGGTGTTGGTGATCTAAACTAAAATTAAAAGAAAAGAAAGTTGGAACCTAGAAAACTTACTTACCTCTTCAGCGCCTGCTTACCTTTGACCCGTATCGACGATGTACCTTTGTTTGAAGGCGAGCAAAGTATGACAAATAGGATCTTTCCCATTCTCGATTTACACTATGAAATGAAGGGGCAAGCTACACTACCATACAAATGGATATCCATCATCATAAGCCATCAACGACACTTGCAAGAGTAAGACAACTTTGAGGCTATCAGAGTCATTTGGATTCACAAAAACAGAAGAGATAAGCAAACAAAAACAAGAATAGAAAAGAAAAGAAACTTTGATTCGATTCAAATAACAATGAAAGAAAAGATTACTTACATCGGTGTCACCCTCAGTACAAGCTTGTTCCCATTACTCCATGAAAATCTCCTCTCCTCTCAGTTACATAAAGAAAATAAAAATTACATAAAAGAAAATAAAAAACCTAAGTTACAAATTATAAAATAGCCTAAATTCTACTCTCTGCTTGGTCGTCCCCTTTACGCTCTGAAAATCGACTATTTATCGGCAAAAACCCAACGGGGAGAAGCGTACGAAGATAGGGGGAGCAAATGCCCCCCAATTGAATCAATAAAACAACAGAAATGTGGCTTTGGCCACGTTTTCACGGCCTGGGTGTGGCCACGTGGCCACACCCTGGGGGGTACAGCTCCCATTCAGTGATTTTCTTTTATCTGGTTTTGGATTTCTCGTTTCGGCTCCTGGATTTGACGAAACTGCCTTTGATCTTTGGCTTTAACTAATTGGTTTTGAAATATTTGTTTTAACTAGTTTTCAACTTCTCTGATTTGCCATGATCTGCCCTGATTTTCTGATTTTGAATTAATTCTGAATTAAATCAGGATTTTGATGGGCTTTTGGGCTCGTTTCTGTTTCCTTTCTTTTAGCAATGGGCCTGCATATAATTTAGACAATAATTAGGATTAAAAACATAGTTTATTATATAATAAGTATGAGAATGTGACAATGAATGTGCAATATCAGCGACCGATCAATGCCAAGTTATTAATTGATAATACTTAGAACTATATGATTATATAGAGTCTCCTATTATATTCTATCATTGTGCTTATTTTAGTTCTCATATTGTGTTAGAGAACAAATCTATTGTCATACTCATTGTTGTGTGCCTCAAGATAGAGGTGATGTGAAAATCCAAGATCGGGTATATCTTGGTGTTTTGTAAATTCAAGATTGAATAACATCTTAGTGAGTTGAAAATTCAAGTTCAAGGAAGAGTCTTGGTGGTGTAATCCCTACTTTAAGAAGAAGGTTTTTAGTGAATTTGCAATCCTAGAGAGGAGACCTCTAGGTGGTGCATTCAGGAGAGTTTCCTAAACTACCCTAAAATTGCTTGCATTCTCTCTACTGTTATATTGTATTTTATCTGCTATGCATTTACTATTATATTATTGTTTTCTGGTCTCTGTTGATTCTACCACCCATCCTACCGTTAGACTGGGTGATTCTACCAGTCATTTTACAGTTTTACCTTATAACTTGAATATTTAATTTTAATTACCCTTGATCCTATTCACCCGCTCTAGGGTCCAACAATTGATATCAGAGCATTGATACTCTTATTTTAGACTTTATATCCTAGAGGCCGATCCTATGATTTCGAATAATGACCTTATTCTACCAGAAGGAAGATCCAACAATAGACCTCCACTATATAATGGTACTAATTATACATATTAGAAAGCATGCATGAGAATTTATTTTCAGTCTATTGATTGAAAGGTTTGGGGCATGATTAAAGATGGCTACATCTCTCCCACTGTAGAGATTGATGGTAAGAAGGTTCTTAAATCTCAGCCTGAATGGAACAAGAGTGATTTCTTTTATGCTTATTTAAATTTCAAATCTATTAAGTGTATTATCAATGGATTATCTTGCAATGAGTTTCATAAAGTTACGAATATCACTTGTACTAAAGAAATGTGGAATTATCTTGAAGTCACACATGAGGAGACTAATGAAATTAAGAATAGTAAAATAAATATGCTTATACAAGATTTTGAATTTATTTGATTGTTACGTAATGAGTCTATTGATGAATTTTTTAATAGGTTCAAAAGCACCACTAATAATCTTTATTCTCTTAGAAAGGTTATTACTTGCTTTGAAATGAACAACAAGGTGTTGAAATCTCTACCCATTGAATACAATAGCATCATCAATCCAATAGAGATCTATAAAGATATCAACACTCTCCACTTTCCAAGAATTAGTGGAGATCATGAAGAATGCGGAGATCAAAATGAATCTTCAAAAGAAAAGAGAGCAAGATGATGCCACTCAAATGAAAAAGAAAAGCGTAGCTCTCAAAAGAACACAAGATGTGTCTTCAAGTGAAGAAAGTATGAATGAAGATGATGACATTGCTTATGTCATCAAAAAGGCCAACAAAATGATGAGAACGAAATTCAACAGAAGGAGAAACTTTCAAAGATCAAATGGAAGAAAAGATGAGGCTGTCTCCGTAAATTGCTATGAATGCAATAAACCCGTCACATTAAGAAAGACTATCCGAACCTAAAAAGAAAAGCTAAAAGATCTTCAAGAGGAAGAAAGCTTTATATGTGGGATGGGATGAATCAGAACCAAGTGATTCTGAGAATGAAGAAAAAGATGAAGCAAACTTGAGCATCTCAAATGAAAATATATGCTTCATGGCAGACAATGAACAGGTAACACTCGATGACTATATTACTTCTGAAGAAATAGAAGATGCTAACTCACAACGAATAGGTAATACTCAATGACTATATTACTTCTGAAGAAATAGAAGATGCATACATTGAGTTAGTTGCAGAGTATAAAAAACTTTCAAAATGATTTACTACTTTAAAAAATGAACATGCATCCTGTCCATCTATTTATGAAAATATTTTAAAAGGGAAAATGAATTGATTGTGAAAACTGTAGACTTCAAACTGAAAATGATTATTTAAAGATCCGTTTAAAAGATTTACTGATGTTGCTTCTACTTCTAGTACTGTTCATGTACGAAATCAGGCTAGTAGAACCAGATCAGGTCCTGGTAGGATACCAACCTACCAACAATAGTCTGGTAGGATATCATTCTATCAGTATAGAAATCATGATTTTCATAATCACTCTCATCACAACAACACTTCAAATCTGATTTGCACATATTGTATAAAAAGAGGTCATATTAGTACTTCATGTTTCATAAAATAAAAAATTCATACTATTTCATATCTAAGATGGGTTTCTAAACAAGATACTAACATTCAAGGACCCAAAAGGTATTGGGTACCTAAAATTATATATCAAAATTCTCTTGTAGGCATCCAATCTTTCTCAACGTAGAATGAAATGGAACCTTGATAGTGGTTGCTCAAGACACATAATGGGAGATCCAAATATTTTTGCAACCTTATCAAGTTGTAAAGGTGGCACGGTCACCTTTCGAGATGATGGTAAAGGTAAAATCATTAGTATTGAAACTATTGGTAAGAAATCTTTTTCTATTCTTAAAAATGTATTGCTAGTAGATAGTTTGAAGGCTAATCTTATTAGCATTAGCCAACTATGTGATAAAGATATGAATGTCATTTTTAGACCTAAAAAATACATTATTATTAATTGTGAAGGAAATCTTTTATTTGAAGCACTTAGAAAAGAAAATGTTTGATATTATCGATTTAACTAACCAAAGTGTGGAGTGTTTAGCCGCATTAGAAGATGATTCTTGGTTATGGCATGAAAACTGGACATGCTAATTTTGATCTTTTATCAAAATTATCCAATAAAGGGCTTGTACGAGGACTTCCCATATTAAATAAGCCCAAGGAGGTAACTTGTGATGAATGTAAAAAGAACAAACAAGTTAAAAGTTCTTTTCATTCAATAAGTGAGGTATCTACTTCAAAACCTTTGCAGCTTTTACACATGAACTTGTTTGGTCCCATGAGCACGTCTACTTTGAATGGTAAATATTATACTTTTGTTATTGTCGATGACTTTTCTAGATTTACATGGGTTTTATTTTTGACTCATAAAAGTGAAGTTTTAATTTCTTTAGACATTTTGCAAAGGGGTGGAAAAGGAAATTGACTTTGCAATTATCAAAATTCGTAGTGATCACAGTGATGAATTTGAAAATGAAAATTTTATTGAGCTTTATCTTGATCATGGCTTACACACGCTTTTTTTTGGCACCAAGAACACCATGACAAAATGGTGTTGTAGGAAAAAAATAGAACTTTGTAAGAAATGATACACACAATGTTAAATTCATTTGTTTTGCCAAGATATTTTTGGACTTAAGCGATTAACACTGCCTGCTATATTTTGAATCAAATTATTATTCGTCCTATTTTGAAAATGACACCTTATGAACTTTTCTTTGGTAAAATCCCAAATATATCCTATTTCAAAGTTTTGGGATGTAAAGGCTTTATTCTTAAGAGAGAAATGTAAATCAGTTGACACAGGAGGTAACTCCCTCCTATGTCACACTAAAAAATCGTATTTTCCGAGTGAATTTTTAAGATCCGACCGCACATTATCATCTTCATATTCTAAGATATACATATATAAAAAATCATGTGATTTGAAGTTCGTTTACTTATTGATCTAATTGTTCCATTTTATTCTATTGTTAAAAAACCGTTAATGTTTGAACCCAAAGAAAATGGAGTAAACAAACTTCAAATCACTTGATTTTTTATATGTATATATCTTAAAATATGAAGATGATAATGTGTGGTTGGATCTTGAAAATTCACTCGGGAAATTAATTTTTGAGTGCGACATAGAAGGGATGATTGGTAGTGAAAAGTGCATTTTTATCATGACATTTACCATCACATTTTCATATTTATTCATATAATTCTGCACATTTACTAATATTTTATGATTTATTGTGTGCAGGCCTTGAGTTCTTATTTTAATAATAAATAAAGCCTAAAAGAAGCCCAAAAGCCCAAATCCAAGCCCAAGTGCAAAAGTACAATTACAAAATGTCAAAAGTGCAAATACACAAGGGCCAAAGTTGCAAATATTAAAGAAGAGGGAAGGATAGACTTCTATTCAACCCTAAAAACTTGCAGATGAGGATAAAAGCCAAAGAAGGAGAATTTAAGATCACAAATTCGTGGATAAAAGATTTGGGATCTAGGTAACTTGATTCCCAAGTTATATCCAAATCTAAAGATTAAGAGCTAGGATGCAGCTTCCAGAAGGAAACGACCAGATGGACGGACCAGGAGAAATCATGCGCCAAAGCGCGTGGCCAGCCACCACCATAAGGCCGTGGAAACGCGGCCCAAGCCGCGTTTCCGCGGCAATCCAGTCATATCCAGGGAACCGCCTTCGTGGACGACTTCGACTGGGACTCTACCTCCTTCTGCTCCTATAAATACCCCCTGCAGTGCAACCGAGAAGAGCGTCCAGAGCCAGAGGGCCAAATCTAGGGTTTTAGGCTTTCTTCTTTCTTGTAGTTTAGGTTTTCTTTTCTTTTTTAATTTTTATAAGTGAGGGAGAGGGCTATGTTGAGAGTGACACCGATGTATGTTTCTCTTCTCTTCCATTGTATCAAGTAATAAAGGTAACTTTTCTTTTTATGTCATTGCTTTATTTTCCTTTTTGTTTTCTTCTCTTTTTCTATTTTTATCTCTATTGGTTTATGATGAGCATGCAAGTGATTTCCAAAGCACAAGTATAACGAATCTTGGTGGGTGCCAACGATATTTCATGGTGATGTTCTCCTCCTCAAGGTACGTATCACTTCATACTTGCCCAAGCTTGATGATATAATGCGAACAGGGGACTGAGATCGATCCTATGGTTTATGCGTTCAACGCCTCCAAAGAAAGGTAGAAAGTGTTAGGATTTCACGTTTTTCTTCAACCAAACTAAGGTTAGTGTTTATTTTTTTTCTTTTCTTTTCTTTTATTTCTGTAGATTAAATCACCATCTCCCAATTCTTTCTTTCTCATCTCATTATAAATACCACCTCTAATCCTCCATCTTCATAATCTACCGCCTTCTTCCTAACTTAACTTTAACTATTCTTTTTGTTAACTTAAAGAAAATAATTTTTAGAGATAACTTACAAACGCTTCTATCGCTAGTCCCTCCCTGAGGATCACGACCCGCATAGCCACTGCTACCGCGGATTCAAATTGAGCACTTGCACATTTTGTTCTAAATCTAAAATACTTTATTTTGTGTGCAGAAAAAAAAACTCAATCAAAATTTTGGCGCCGTTGCCGGGGAGGGACGGTAAGTTTTTCTCTATAAATAAAATTTTTTTAACTAATTCTTTTATTCTTTCTGTTTGCAGGTTTGGAGAACAGGAAAACTGACAGCAGAAGTGGACATATAGCAACTCTGTGCCTCTGCCCTCGAAGGCAGAGCACAAGAGCCTACTTCAGAGCCGCGGAAACGCGGCAATTGCCGCGAAACCGCGGCCTGAGTAGTTCCCTACTGATCCATCTTTTTGCAGGTTGCTGCAAATTGCAATATCTATTTACTGCTCTGTTAAACTTTGTTCTGTGATAACCCTGCTTACTGCTAATTTATCAACAGTAAAATACTTGTTGTTAAAGATAAAAATTGATTAGACGTTTGCATATTAGGCACGTGTCTTTTCAATTCCTTTATTTTTACTGTTGAAGAGTGCTGGAGCAAGGTACGTTCGCATTGCATGTAGAATAGGACTCATCTCTTGGTTGATGCTTTGAGTGAATCTTATTTACATATTTTGTACACTTGCACAAATTTATTCTAAGGGCATAACCCATTAACAAAATAAGGTGGGGATTTCATCACCCTTTCTTAGCCCAAAAATCATATCCCAAGCACTCACTAACCCAAGCCTAACTTAAAATTAGTAGACGTTGGCCCTAGGGACATCTCGGACTCAATTAGGAGATTATCCTAAGGGGGAACAGTGCTGGAAATTGACTCCTGCCAAATCAGTGTCTAGGAAGGGGATTGAGGGCCGAAAGCCCGAAGATTGGTGGTTATTTAATTAAGGAACGTCTTTGACGGAAAACCACCCACCACTCTTGCCCTAACCTGGCTGATTAACTTGTGGTCAAAGTCTGCACCCTACCTCCCGTGGACAGTCTAACCAGTTAGGAGTCATCTAGGTCATAGGTCTACCCTAACTTAGGTTAGAATTTTTTTCTTTTTTGTTTATTTGTTTGTTTTTTCTTTTTCTTTGTTGTGTTGGTGTGATATGGCATATAATAATAATTTTTTCAATTTTAATCCATATTACACACCTAACTATTTTTCGGATATTACCAACCCGGCATATCACAACTTTGACCAACCTAGTGTGCCGGAATGGTCTTATCCGAATGAATATAACCCATACCCCCCATCTTATGACCATAATTTTCATACTTTCAACTCTTCACAGAGTTTATGGGGTTTCGATTCCCCCGAGTCCAATTTTCAACCGACTTGTCCTCCGTCTCCACCTTGTCCACAATATTCCCAAGAGTCATACTCTGATCCTCCCATTCAGAATAGAATACCATCTATCCAGAAAATGATGAGTATGCATGAGTCCAAGCAACAATTACCATCAATCGCAGACATGATTATGCGTGAGTCCACCGACTCACAACTTCATCACGATTACACTTCATCCTTTCAAGTCCAATCACAACATGATGCACCTATCAACTATGAAAGGATGCTTGCAGCCATGACTCAGGCTAGATTAGCCCGTGATCATGATATAGATATGATGGTTCAATCTTTACGTTCTCACCGTTCGGCCATTTCTGATATCGCTGACCACTCTCTTAGAGCCGACGAACCATGTTGCTTTGGACAACAAGATTCTACTTCAGTACCATCATTTGAACTTGCCGAAACTTCAAATTTTGATAGTTTGGCAAGTTTTTCCTTTCCTGAAATAGAACTTGAGCATGAATATGATCATGATCTCCACCTGATTTTACTTTTCCCGAGTCAACATTGGATCCTGTGCCAATTCATCATGAATTTGAATCACCCATTTTTGATGATCATATTGAACTTGACCAATTGTGCAATTTTGAAAGTCCCATGGATAAATTGGCAAGTTCTCATTTTTATGAAATTGAACCCAACCTAGATTTTTAAATCTGTGATCAAGTTCAAATTCCCGAATCATTATTGACTCCTGTTTTGTTACCCGACTTAGGTAATCTTTTAGAGTCAGTCTTGATTCCCACACCTATCATTCCTGAACTTGAATCACCAATATTAAGTCACATTCCATTGTGGGAAGATTATTGTGGACTTGAGCTTCAAGTTATTGAATTGGACCCACTTCCTGAACCTAGCCTGACTCCTGAACCCTTACTTGATTTAAGTTTCTTTCCTGAGTCGGTATTCGTTCCTGTACCTATGACATCCAAGTCAATAATTCCATCTTTTCATACTCCATTTTGGGACAAGGAGGTTGACACAATTGACTCTGAAAATAATTATGAAATTTGAAAATTTGATGGGGTGGAAATTTTAAAAAATGATCACACATGCATTTTCGTGGGTTATACAAGAAAATCTTTTGGTGGGTTCCTCCATGAAATACTATATTATCTTGATTGGGTAGCAACGCTTGGCCCAATTAGACCACCACCGAAACCACCACCTTAAGGTAACTTCTGCCTTTCCTTGTTCTTTTTCATACATACATACATACATTCATACATTGAGGACAATGCATGAGATAAGTGTGGGGGTAGGCTTTACTAACATACTAACATAGTTAGAAACTAACAAAATTTGCTAATAAAAAAAACTTATAAAAAGGACAATATTTTGACTTATCTTTTGAAAGAAATCTAAGTTAGTTTTAAGAATTAGGAAAATCATGATTAGGATTTCTAAAGACTTGGTCAAAATAAATAAATTGTTGAATTTTTAGGTATAGGAGGAGAAATTGAATAAGTAGTTAGTCTTAATTTTTACCTTAATGAAACGTGCATACCTAATGCATATCTAGGATTCTAAGACAAAGACCCTTGTGCCTCATCATATAAAAAAAAATTTCACCAATTAAGCTGGATATATGTGCCTCAAGAAGCATAGTGTTCACGCCTAAAGGTGAGTAATAAATAAAATAAAGCCCTTAGTTTTGTGGCCTAGTTCACTCGAATTTGAGTCCGCGGGTGTTTTCTCACCTGGTGCTCTAAAGCCGACCGGTTTGGGAGCCACCGACTTTAAGTTCGCTACATGGGTGGATTAGAAAGCCAAAGAAAACTGAGAAATATTATATATGTATTAACACATCTAATAGTCAATTAGTTAGGTATGAGGGCCTCAAGAAGCCTTGATGCTTACACGAAAGAAAATTAGATGAGTTATACATATTAAAAAATAATAAATAAAGAGGCATGAGAGTCCAAGTCAAGGAATTCCAAGTAAAAATTCATAAGGATGCATATGATTTTTGGTAACGAAAAAGACTATACACAAAATTCAATTTTGATCCTTACTTAAAAATGAAAATAATTTACTTTATAAAGACTAAGTCTAAGAATGAATAAAAATGAGGATCCTAAAATCTTATAGATTACTTAGTCTTTGCAAAAGTATTTCAAATATTTTCTTTTTATGGATTTTGTGGGTGTAATCTGCTGAAAACCCTCACGAGACAACACTCGTCCTCTAGGGTAACCTAGGGGTTTAACGGCTTGTTGCACATGCTAAGTGCAACCGTGATTCCTACGAAAATGAGTTAGGTTAGAGTAGTTTTTCTTTTTCTTTGATTTTTACTCGAGGACGAGTAAAAAGATAAGTGTGGGGGTGTGATTGGTAGTGAAAAGTGCATTTTTATCATGACATTTACCATCACATTTTCATATTTATTCATATAATTCTGCACATTTACTAATATTTTATGATTTATTGTGTGCAGGCCTTGAGTTCTTATTTTAATAATAAATAAAGCCTAAAAGAAGCCCAAAAGCTCAAATCCAAGCCCAAGTGCAAAAGTGCAATTACAAAATGTCAAAAGTGCAAATACACAAGGGCCAAAGTTGCAAATATTAAAGAAGAGGGAAGGATAGACTTCTATTCAACCCTAAAAACTTGCAGATGAGGATAAAAGCTAAAGAAGGAGAATTTAAGATCACAAATTCGTGGATAAAAGATTTGGGATATAGGTAACTTGATTCCCAAGTTATATCCAAATCTAAAGATTAAGAGCCAGGATGCAGCTTCCAGAAGGAAACGACCAGATGGACGGACCAGGAGAAGCCACGCGCCAAAGCGCGTGGCCAGCCGCCACCATAAGGCCGCGGAAACGCGGCCCAAGCCGCGTTTTCGCGGCAATCCAGTCATATCCAGGGAACCGCCTTCGTGGACGACTTCGACTGGGACTCTACCTCCTTCTGCTCCTATAAATACCCCTGCAGTACAACCGAGAAGAGCATCCAGAGCCAGAGGGCCAAATCTAGGGTTTTAGGCTTTCTTCTTTCTTGTAGTTTAGGTTTTCTTTTCTTTTTTAATTTTTATAAGTGAGGGAGAGGGCTATGTTGAGAGTGACACCGATGTATGCTTCTCTTCTCTTCCATTGTATCAAGTATAAAAGGTAACTTTTCTTTTTATGTCATTGCTTTATTTTCCTTTTGTTTTCTTCTCTTTTTCTATTTTTATCTCTGTTGGTTTATGATGAGCATGCAAGTGATTTCCAAAGCACAAGTATAACGAATCTTGGTGGGTGCCAACGATATTTCATGGTGATGTTCTCCTCCTCAAGATACGTATCACTTCATACTTGCCCAAGCTTGATGATATAATGCGAACAGGGGACTGAGATCGATCCTATGGTTTATGCGTTCAATGCCTCCAAAGCACGGTAGAAAGTGTTAGGATTTCACGTTTTTCTTCAACCAAACTAAGGTTAGTGTTTATTTCTTTTCTTTTCTTTTATTTTTGTAGATTAAATCACCATCTCCCAATTCTTTCTTTCTCATCTCATTATAAATACCACCTCTAATCCTCCATCTTCATAATCTACCGCCTTCTTCCTAACTTAACTTTAACTATTCTTTTTGTTAACTTAAAGAAAATAATTTTTAGAGATAACTTACAAACGCTTCTATCGCTAGTCCCTCCCTGAGGATCACGACCCGCATAGCCACTGCTACCACGGATTCGAATTGAGCACTTGCACATTTTGTTCTAAATCTAAAATACTTTATTTTGTGTGCAGGAAAAAAAAACTCAATCGAGGGAGTTGCCTCCTGTGTCAGCTGATTTACATTTCTCTCTATTCTTAATACCTAAGATAATTTGAGTAAATTTGATTCAAAGTTAGATGAAGACATTTTTCTTAGTTATTCCACTTCTAGTAAAGCTTATAGAGTGTTTAATAAACACTCATTAAATATTGAGGAATCCATGCATGTGAGCTTTAATGAGACTAACCCTCATATTTCAAAGATTATTGAAAAAGCAGATATTTCAGATTCTGGAGATTCTGGTAGAATCGATCTTACTAACAATATTTCTGATCCTACCAGCAGGAATTCTGATCTTACCAGAAGTGAACAAACTCCTGATGATTAGAAACCTGAGACTTCAGATCATTTTAGAACTTCAAATACACCCTATCCAGAACTGCCTAAGTCTTGAAAGACAATTAAAGATTATCTGACTGACTTAGTTATAGATGATGTATCAAGAGAGGTAACAACTCGCTCTAAGCTCTCAATGGATGTTCACATTTGGTTTTTCTATATCATATTGAACTTAATAATATAAATGAAGATTTGAATGACGATTTTGATTTTTGGCCATGCAAGAGGAATTGAATAATTTCAACAGATCTAATGTTTGAGATTTTGTACAAAGACCCAAGAATTGTTCTGTCATTTATACCAAAGGGTATAACAAGCTAGATGAAAGTAACATTATTATTAGAAACAAAGCTCAACTTGTAGCCCAAGGATACATCAAGAGGAGGACAAAAATTTTGATGAGACTTCTACTCCTGTTGCTAGATTAGAAGCAATCCGAATGCTTCTAGCCTATGTAAGTTTTAAAGACTTTTGATTATTTCACATGAATGTCAAAAGTGCTTTCTTGAATGAATTTTTGAATGAGAAAGTTTATGTGAAACAACCTCCAGTTTTTGAAGATTGTGTTTTTCTGGGTCATGTTTTCAAATTGGAAAAAGTTGTATCCAGTTTAAAGCAAGCACCTTATGCTTGATATAAACGGTTGTCAATATTTCTTATTGAGAATGATTTTTCTAAAGAAAAAAATTGATACTACTTTGTTTATCAAACATGTTGACCAAGATCTTTTGCTAGTTCAGATTAATATTGATGATATTATTTTTGGTTACACTAATAAAATTTTATGTGAAGATTTCTCTAAAAGAATGCAACAAGAATTTGAAATGAGTTTCATGAGAGAATTCAATTTCTTTCTTGGCTTGCATATCAAACAAGCAAAAGATGGAATCTTTATCAATCAAGGGAAGTATGCTCGTGAGCTTGTAAAAAAATTCAAATGAAAAACTCAAAAGAGATGTCTATTCCAACGAGTACTACTACCAATTTGACAAAGATGCTAATGGTAAGAATGTAGATGAAAAATTCTACAGAGGTATGATTGGTAGTCTTCTCTATCTAACTGCTAGTAGGCCAAATATCATGTTTAGTGTTCGTCTTTGTGCACGCTTTTAGCCTTCACCAAAAGAATCTCACTTACATGCCGTAAAATGAATTATTAGATAGGTCAAAAGCACTTGGATTTTAGGCTATATTATCCTAAGTATGCTAGTTTTGATCTATTGTGATATAGTGATGCTGATTTTGCCAGAAGAAAAACTAATAGAAAAAGTACAAGTGGAACATGTCAATTTCTTGGTCATTCCCTTGTATCTTAATTTACTAAGAAATAAAATTGTGTTGCACTTTCTATAACAGAGACAGAGTATATTGTTGTCGGATTATATTGTGCACAAATTTTGAGATGTGGCAAACTTTACAAGACTATGGTGCTTATTTTGATACAACTAATATATTATGTGATAATACTAGTATAATTAACTTATCCAACAATTTTATTTTACACTCTCGTATTAAACACATATATGTGAGACATCACTTTCTTAGAGATCATGTTGAATGTAGAGATATCTTATTAAAATTTATTGATACCCACAAACAACTTGCTGATATTTTTACTAAACCTTTGCCCGTTGAACAATTTTGCAATATTTGTAGAAATTTGGGCATTTTGCATACTAGAATAACTTTTATTACTAATTTTTCTTAAGTTATTATACTTCAAGGCATTCTACTACCAAGTTCTACCACCAGCATCCATTGTATCAGACCAGTTTGCCTTATCCTACTTAATTGTTTTTCATAATCTTAAATGTTATGGACCACCTAACCCCCTTTATTGCTTCTCTATATTAACTACTTTTTATAACAGTAGTTCTGCAACTTCCCTAAGCCCGTGATCTCTTAGAAAAACCTAACTTTGCATCTCTTCGTCTTCCTCTCTAAAAATCCCCAAATTTGCCTCTCCAAATTTCCGAGCCTCGACCTGTTGTCTCTGGTCTCAATGAAGAGAACATGCATCTCTTCATCATTGTCATCAAAAGAAAGAAGACCAAGGCAACAATTATCTCCAAAGTCTTGCATTCTTACACCTGTTTCTTGGAAGACCATCGAGAAAAACATGAGAGAAAAGGAAAATAAGAGAAACTTTGGCAAAGATCTCATAAATAAAGAAAGGATTTATCTGATAAGTGAAAATGCCAAAATATTCTACAAACAATTCCACAATGGGTCTTATATTGTGGAAAGGTATGTTGATTTCAACTTTATTTCGGATTATCAACTTGATGAGTGCTTAGATTTCATTCATCTTAGAGACTTTACATATGAGAAAATTCTCTATTTTCCTAATCTGATGGCCATATTCTATGCCAATCTGAGAATAAAAAGGATCCTCTCACCGTGTTCTCACTGGTCAAGGGAACCATGATAACTTTGGATGAAGAAAAATTGAGAGAAATTTTGGGAATTTCTGCCTCAGGACCGCGTATTTTCGGTAAGTCCTTCTTCTCTCTTGGTTGGAGTAAATCTGAAGCTTTATCCATGCTGTTTGGAGCAAGAATTGATGAAGTTTATAGAAATGAAAACTTATTTCTTATCAATTGTTTCACCCCAAAGGCTCATGTGTTGGCTAAAATAGCTCAGTTCAATTTCCTCCCACAAGGAGGACATTTTCATATCATAAAAATGGACTGCTTGCTATTTTTATATGCTATGCTTACATTAACTAACTTCAATCTACCTCATTCTATCTTGAACTCTATGATTATGCCCGTGAACAACTCGGATTTCCTTGTTTGTTAACAAAAGTGTTTACATACTTTGGAATTGAGCTTGAGACTGAAACTCCATCTATGGGAAAAGAAAGCTTTGGATCTACTTCTGTTAATAGAATATTTCTTCCTCGAAATGATTTTGATAAAATCATGAATGGCGAATCCAAGGCAGAGGAAGAAGCTCAGTTGAAGAAGACTCACCATGGAAAAATACTAGGTGGGAAAAGAAAGAAAGTTAATATCAAGGAAGAAGATACTGTCCTTGTAAGCTTTGATTCTGAAGAGAAAATAAGCAAAAAACAAACAAGAAAGAATACATCAAATTGAGGAAGGAAATCAGCGGGTTGAAGGATAAATTCAAACACTTCAGGAAGTTTATCTAAGCTGATCTATTTGAAATCAAATAGAATCTTAACATACTCCTCAAGAAGCTGAGCCATAAGTACTCTGAGAAAGGTAACTCTCCTATTTCTGATACTTCTTCTTTTGATTCTGACCAATTTGATGACAACTCTGTTACAGGGGATGATTCTGCTCATGAGAACAGTTCAGGTAAAGGGAAAAGGCGTATGACTAAGCCCTCCTCAAAGACCTAAAGCACTATCTATTTTATCTCTTGACTGATACTCTGGCATGTAATAACTATCACACACTCTTGTTTTCTTTTAACTGCTCTTATATTACTATCATATATGCTATTCCTATTGTAACTTATCCATGCATGCTTTCCCCTTGGATTTTTGCTGATGGCAAAGGCGGAGAAGTACTTGGTTTAGCTGTTGGATAACATACTGTAGGACAAACAGATTGGATAACATACTGCAGGATAACTTGCAGATTTACTTGAGCCTATTGATTGTGATAATATGCAAATTTTTGCTCATTGGATACATATATCTGCATATATTTGTGTACATGTTAAAAGACAAAATTTGTTCATATTTTAGTCACAAACATGTACACATATATAATCGTATGCACTTGTTAGCACAAATTAATAATTATATATTCTATCTCTTACTGATAAGTTCGGATATTGTGTGGATATCATGAAGGATTACCTATCTACAAAAGTGCATGTTATATTTGAGGAATTGACCATATTCACAAGTTGTGAAATATTTGTTGTCATGAATTGAATTTAACAGGAAAATTTTGCTCTCTAATCATTCTTAACACACTGGCAGGTAAATTGGGTGAGCTTCAAAGAAATTTGTTTTCCCTATTTACAATGTTACAGTTTTTTCAATCAAATTTATAGGTTGCCATCATCAAAAGGGGGAGATTATAACTCCTTTGATTTTGATGATGTAATTAACCTATAAATTAAACTACTATCAAGTTAGATTAGTAGTGTTGTCTTATTTCGAGATAAGACTTTACTTGAAGGATGGATGGATTTGAACTACCAATTTCACACACATATGGAAGATGAAAGGAATTATGTAAAGCTCCACAAATTTTATATTCTAGCTAACAAAGAGCTATTAGGAGTAAAGCACATCTAGCTCCACAAGATCAAGCTATTACAAGATACATCAAACTATAAAAGCGCAAGAAGGAGCCAAAGATATATTGAGCTACAATTTTTATCAATAGAAACTATGTAAGTAATCATATAGTAATTTTATTATCAAACATATATTTGACACATAGTAGGATCTTTCTATTTTAGTTCTAGGTAGAATCACCATTCTGTCACCTCATCCTACCACTCAACCAGATTCTACCATCTCTGCCCATTACAAATTAAACTGAGGACATTCTGTCATTATTTTGGTTCAATTATGATTGTTCTCTGGATATCATATTTTCTGTTCTGTGGTGACTAAGTTATAGCATCACATAGGCTGTACTTTACTTGGTTAACTTTTCACTCTTTGCATTAACTTCTTTCATGCAAGTGAGTTGTATATACCTTTCTTTATAACTGAAAATCTAGGTCTATCGCTATCAAATTGTCCCGTTGTTGATAGTCTTTGACAGCTCCAAACTGTCTAGTTTATACAGCTGGCTAAGATATCTATTGGGTATATATTTGGGAGAAATCTTTATCTCATTTCCTCTCTCTAAAGTCTCCATAACCTTTCTACATCTTAACTGCTGCAGTTGCATTTATTGCCTAATATTTAGCTTAGTTTTGATATCTTATTTCAGCAGCATTAATGCTTAAACAGCAAACGGGCAAAAAATTTGTCTCTATTTTGTCTCCAACAGTTGGATTCACTTGATCTTGGCTTGTTATTTATATATTACCTTATTCATTCATTGCAACAAGAAGAACAAAAAGAACACAACCTAAAATTTTCAGAAAAGCTTAAGCAGTGCTCTTCAACCATTCAAGCCTTAAATTTCAGACCTCTTCAAACTAAAGTGGTTGAGACAATCATCCACATTCAAGTTCTGATTTTCAGAGAAAGTCTCAAGTATTCAATACAAGAGAATTTTATCACTTCATTTACTTGTAACCCACTGGGAAAATCTCAAAAGTCGTGTCGACCGATACCGATAATTGGTTTTACTATTTTTAATTCACAAATGGAGTTGAATTTTTAGAATTTGCTTTCACCTTATATCTTAGAATCGTATTATCTATGTTAGGGTATTTTTAGAGATTTTCTAAATTATTTCAAAATCTGGCCAAATGGTGTCGCCCAGTACCGGCGCAACTTTTCAAGATTTTTAATTTACAAACCAAACTAAATTTCTTCAAATCATTTTTATATTACGTCTCAAGGTAATATTCTCTATTTTATAGAATTTTTGAAAACTGCTCGGAACTGGTTAAATTTTTACCTAACTAAATAATATTAATTTATTTCTTTTCTTTTCTTTTCTTCTTCTCCTCCAATCATTTCTTTTCCTTCCCCCTTAATCCACCACCATACCACAGCCTTAGCTCTCCTCTCTCCTATTAAAATCTCTCTCACTCTCTCTATCTCTCAATTCCCTCTCCGTCTCTAATTCTCCCTCTTCCCTCTCAAACTCTCTCTCTCTCTCTCTCTATTTCCTCTCTTTCCTCACTGTCTCTCTCTCCCTCTCTCATTGATCCACTGCTCCAGTCCAAGCTACATGTAATGCCCCGATCCCGCAGGTACGGAGACGTTATGGCGACGTACATACGCGAGGTGAAAACACACTCACGAGTACGTTAAGCCTCAGTACAGGACAGGGCTTCCATATACACAAGAGTTCCAGTAGGAAATAAGTACAAGAATACCTGCAGAAAGGGGTTAGTGATCATAACAGATAGAAATACAGGAATAAAGGAGATAACAGGAACAAAGCACATAGATACCTATGAAGGAATCCCGATGGTAAAGTCTTCTATGTGAATCCAATGAACTAGCTGCCCGAACGATAACTCAGATCTCCAACCTGGGCACGCAAACCCAGGGTCGTCAGAAAGCGACCTAGTGAGTGGTAAAATGAAGGAGGAGGTAGTAATATATATTATAGTAATACAAACACGATACTAATATATATAATACATGATGTTGTAATAGTGATACTATATAATAAGTATATAAGAAGCAGTAGAAATATATAGACATGTTATCTTTTAATACCATCACTATCTAGCCGGTTATCATCGGGTCATGTCTATAGTCGTATTCAGTTTATATAATAAGTACTGTTGCCTAGTGGTGACGTGATAGAAAGGAACATGCTAGTGGTGACGTGATAGAAGTGAACATGCAGATGGCATATGCAACATAACCATCCTACTGTGTTGTGCATAGTGAGCAGATAGACAATGCAAAATAGAATATAAGTAATGCAAAGTATACATGTACATGAGCAGTATGCCACCTCAGAAAGTGTAGCATAAAACAGGTAAAGTAACAATACATACATGGCGCATGATAGCGAATACATGAGCAGTAACAGTAAGAAGTACAACTAAACAATAGTATACATGTATCAGGCAAGTCATGTTATTTATACAATAGTAGCAATCAGTACCACCTGGTATTTTAATCAATCTCTTCCAGTGTCCCATATCACTAGTAGTTCATACTGGAGCCCGCACTCTAGTCGAACCCATCTGGACATGGCCTACGGGTACCACTATCCAAATGAGAGAGTGACCAAATAACAAGTGTTCCCGACGTCACTATTGTGTATACTGTTTTATTATGTTAATTGGAAACCCATGGTCGAGGAGCTCTTATCGGGTAGGTGTATCCCGTGCATACCCAGGATCACGGCCTTAAACAAACCCCTGGCTGCTGAGACCAGGGCCCTCCGCTAAGAGGGGAACAATAATCAAGTAACGGGAGCTCATGGAGCAATTGGTAGGTAGCACTACCGTCCCCTGCAGTGGGAAAACAATATGGATCCAGTACATCACCTGATAAGATCAAATCAACCGTCAAGTCTCCCCCATACCCAAGTTAGCTTAATGATCTGATATGTCAAGTATACAATGTAACAAGAGCAAATACAGTACATGATACGGGTAACATGATCACAGGACCTGAGCTCTGTTGATCGCATAGAACAAGATAACGGGAAACGGGAACAATATAACGGGAAATGGGAACAGTAGATGTGGGATTCCACATATCGTATATCAACAGTTCTCAAGTCGAGTAACGAGAATCTCCATATCAGTAACCGGAAACAATCATATAACATGAATACGGTAACATGGAACAATAATACATGTAATATGAACGGGGATCCATCTAACAAGAATAAAGAAACCATACATGCATGTGTAGCAGTGATATGTCGAGAATCCATGTAATGATGATAACGGTATAGGACATGACAGTATGCCGTGAAGTGGTGTTCAAGAATACGAACGTAAGACGTGTCATAGTATCTGTGCAATATGTACATGCAATAACAGTGTCCCGTGTAGTGTATCAAAGGTTGCCATTCAATCACTATGTCGAGTGTATCGGTGGGTCTGTAACGGTGACAGTGTCATAGTATCTGTGCAACGGGGATACATGTACAGGTACTATCAGTGCATGCAATGCCGGTGTCCTGCAGTCATATCTAGTGACAATATAGTGTTATCGAATACCGTGGATCAATATACATGTGACGATAGTTATCTAACTGTGATCCAATACAGGACATAATAGTGTCCAAGCAGATGGTGACATAGTGGCCCGAGTGGCAGCGCCTGTTCAGGTATGATGACTGTGTCCGAGTTGTCTATGTCAGTGGTTATAGTTCCTATTATGACCTCATATTACATCAGGAAATACCTAACAATCTTCTGAGTTATTTCTCTTATAATGACTGTCCAATCCTTACCAGTTAATAATTAATCGTTACCGTATTTTATCCCTAATCCATATCTGTCACATAAAGCAATCAATGCATATCACTAAACATGGTAAAATATAATTTATAAAATAAAAACACTCACAGACTGGCCACGGGAAGGTAGCTCTCTTTCCTACGATCGCAACGGATCCAGAATCGTCCGAATCGGAGTCCGGATGC
Source organism: Agave tequilana (assembly GCA_038442645.1). Taxonomy (NCBI): domain Eukaryota; kingdom Viridiplantae; phylum Streptophyta; class Magnoliopsida; order Asparagales; family Asparagaceae; genus Agave; species Agave tequilana. Next base: position 22,976 of record JAVJIF010015041.1, on the reverse strand, counting down.
TCCCGATATCGCCCGAACGCTAAAAATAATAAAATGGGGTTAAATATGTAAATAAAAATATTGCAACTGCCAATACTGAAATGTAGCAGGGGGTTTTCTGAAAAAGTACCTTTATTGGGTTTCGGATGCGGGTTTGGTGAGATAACAGGTCGGGTTTGGATCTGATACCCAAACCCATTTAACTTAAGGAAAATGGGTTACTGGGTAACGGGTTTGATTAACCCATTAGGGTTATTGGGTTTGGGGTTCACCCAAACCCAACAAGGTTTATTGGGTTTGGAGTTTACCCAAACCCAACAAGGGAAAAGCAGCAGCAGCAGCTTGCTGCTGCTGTGCTGCGCGGGCCGGCCGGCGGCGGCCCCGGCTCAGACCGGAGAGAGAGAGGGAGAAGATAGAAGGAGAGAGAGTGAGGGGGAAACTGACAGGAGATGGAAAAGAAAAGAAAAGAAGGGGAAGAAGAAGAGGAGGAGGAGGAGGAGGGGGCGCCGGCCGGCGGCGACCGGCCACCGGCCCGTGGCTGGAGGCGGGGGTGGAGCCCGGTGGCGCGCCGGCCACCGAGGCCCACCGGCAGTAAGGCTGGCGGCGGTCTGCCGCAGGGGGGAGAGAGAGAGAGTGGAAGAGAGGGAGATGAGAGAGAGAGGTTTTAGAGAGAGAGGGAAAATTGAGAGGGAGTGAGAAGGAGAAGGGAGTTTTATTAAGAGGAGAGAGAAAGAGGCGGTTGGGTTTGATTGAAAAGGCGGTAGGGGAGAAGTGTGTGGAAGAAAGATGGAAGAAGAAAGAAAAGAAAAACAAAGATTTTAAAAAAATAATATTTTATTATTATAACATTTGCCTAAGATTTGACCAGCTCCGAACAGTGCCCAAAAATTACAGAAAATAGAGAATATTACCCTGAGACGTAATATAAAAACGGTTTGTAGAAATTCAATCCGGTTTGCAAATTAAAAATCCCAGAGTGTCTCGCCGATACCGGGCGACACCGGTTTTGCCGAATTGTCGATAAATTCAGAAAAATCCCCAAAAATACCCTAACGTAGATCATATGATTCTAAAACACATGGTGAAAGCGGATTCTCAAAATTTTACTCCTTTTATGAAATAAAAGTCGTAAAGCCGATTATCGGTATCGGTCGACACCGACTACGGAGAGTTCCCAAAATAATCCAGAAAAATTCCAAAAAATCCTGAAAAATCTAAAATATTAGAAAATGATTTTTGAAACTGAAATCAGCTCAATCGGACTACCATGGAGGTCAAATCAATTTTGTATGTCGTATCGCGTACTGATACTGTGATACGTACACCAGGGAGCAGGGGGTTACACTACAGGGTGGGGCTGTCCCGCACCTGTGGCCAGATGGCCGGTGGTCGCGCGCCACCGTGCCGCCCTCTTCTCCTCCTCTTTTCCTCCCCTCCTTCTCCTTCTTCTTCTTTTTCTTCCCCTTCTTCTTCCTGTTTCCCTCTCTCCCCTCTCTCCCCTTTCTCCCCTCTCTCCCCTCTCTCCCCTTCTCTCACTGACCGTCGCCGGCTGTTAGACCCACCGCCGGCGGGTCTCCCTCGCCGCCGGCCAGCGGAGCGTACGCAGCAGCAAGCGTTATTGCTGTTGTGTGGTTATATTGGGTTCAGGTGTAAACCTGAACCCAACAACCTTATTAGGTTGGGTTTTGGATATAAACCCAACCTGATAACAACACAATAACCCATCATATATTAATGGGTATGGGTTGTGGATCTAAATCCGACCCAATAAGCCACCCCACCCACATCCAAAACCATATAAGGTAAAAGTTCATAAAAATCCCTGATACTTTATAATATTGCATTTTGACCTATTTATTACGCATTTTAACCTATTTTATTATTTTTAGTGTCCGGTGATAACTAGAGCCTCTGGAGTCCAATTTCGATGATTCTGGAACCTTGCGATCGTGAAAAAGAGAGCTACCTTCTCATGGCTAATTTGTGAGTATTTTCTTTTATATCTTATCGTTATCATGTTTAATTAAATTGGTTGATTGCTTAATAAGTCGTGTTATCGGTTAATCACTGTAAATATTAGTTAATAAATTGTAATTATCAGAAGATCATTATAATGAGAAGTAAATAGAATATACATGATTATTCTTTAAACATCATCAATAACATATGAAAAATAATTTATTTTGTTTCTTGCTGTATTATTAAAAATAGATGACATGTCTAAATACCGGGATTATAAGTTAATAATTAAAATCGATAAATGTATGTAATAATGTTGTAATTTTGATCATATTAATAATATTGTAACCGTTATTACAAATAGGGATATCTAATACTGAATTATATGGTATGATCACTATTACCTGACTCACACTAGACACCATTACTACATGTACCCGTTATCGTTACCCGAACATTCAAGTACATTGGATATTACATTTTCTATATACCATTACACTAGATATTATTATTCGCAGATACTGATACACCGATACCGTTATTGATGTTATTGAATCACTGATACACGAATACGTTAATACATTGGATACCGTTACACGGATACTCTGTACGGTATTATTCCATGTTTATACCACTGTTACATAGATTCACTAAATACATGTGTTGATTGTCTCTGTATTCTTGTTGCGTGGATCACTATATATATTACATGAATTATTGCTCATGGATATTCCTGTATTCTCGTTACATGATTGTTTCTCGTTACTGATATTGATATCCTCGTTAGTGGACATGTGAGTTTTTGATATGTGATGTGTGAAACTAGATGCCATGTGAGTCATGTCACTGGGGCCACTTCTAGAATCCCACATCTCTCGTTTTCATTTTTTGTTATCTTATTTCATGCTATCAACAGAGCTCATGTTTTGTTATCGTGTTATATGTACCATGTACTATTCTTATTCCTGATACCCTGTGTACAATAAATGTATTACATATAATATTGGGTTGAGGGAGACTTGACAGTTGACTAGGTCTTATCAGGTGGATGTCTGGATCCATTGTTTGTCCCACTGCAGGGGACATGGTAGTTCTGGCTACCTTTCCGTTTCCTGTTTCTCATTATTTGTTTCACCCTAGCGGGTTGGCCCTGGTTTCAGCAGCCAGGGAGTCTTGGTAAGGCCGTGAACCCGGGTATGCACGGGATACACCCACCCGATAGGAGCTCCTTGATCATTAGGTTTCCAATTAATATAATAAAACGGTATAAACAATAGTGACGACAGGAACACTTGTTATTTGGTCGCTCTCTCGTTTGGATAATGGTACCCGTATGCCATGTCCGAATGGGTTCGACTAGAGTGCGGGCTTCAGTATGAATTGCCAGTGGTATGAGATACTAGAAGAGATTGATTAAAATATCAGGTGGTACTGATTGTTATTATTGTATAAATAACATGACTTGTCTGATACATATATACTATTGTTTAGTTGTACTTGTTACTATTCTTGATAATTTATCCACTATTATATTACCTTTATACTTTGTTACACTTCCTGATACATGTTACACACATACTCAGCATTCCATGTATTTTCTCTTTCATATATATACATATTCTTCGTGCATGACTATTCGTGTACACTCAAGACACTATAGCAAGATTATTCATGTTTCTCACTGATACTGTCAGGTTACTATTAGTATTAGTGTGAATATAATATATTAAACAACTACGACTTGATACATGATAATTAAACACTTATTATTGATGATGATGTAGTACTGATAACAAATGTGTAATATGGATATACTAATTGTTAAAATATTTATATGGTACCATTATTATCTTAATATGTATTATATTATCGTGATTGTACTACTATAGCCTATATTACTGCTTCCTTCATTTTACCACACACTCGGTCGCTTTCTGACGACCCTAGGTTTTCGTACCTAGGTTGAAGATCCGAGATTACGTAGCACCTGAGACTTCCTGAGATATGATCCCGAGACTGCCACTCTTTCTTATTCATCGGTATTTTTATTATTTATTTTCATTTTCTTATCTATCCATGTTTTTCATATTTATGATGATCACTAACTCTTTCTGCAGGTATTCTTAGACTTATGGTGTATCTTATATTTATTCCTTGTACTGAGGCTTAGCGTATATACGTGAGGGTATTTTCACCCTTCGTATATACGTCGCCATAGCGTCCCCGTAACTTCAATATCAGGGCGTTACATTACTTCTCTATTGAAGAATCTCATTCTCATCTTCTATATTTATTATAGATTCTCATTCTTATTACTTTAGACTTATTGTGTCAAGTTATTGATTGATAATACTTAGAGCTAAATGATTGCATAGAGTCTCCTATTGTATTCTATCATTGTACTTATTTTAGTCCTCATATTGTGTTAGAGAACAAATCTTTTGTCATACTCATTGTTGTACGTCTCAACATTGAGGTGGTGTGAAAATCCAAGATCGGGAGTATCTTGGTGGTTTGTAAATCCAATATTGGATAGCATCTTGGTAGGTTGAAAACTCAAACTCAAGGAAGAGTTGTAACGCCCCGATCCTAAAGATACGGAGTCGTTATGGCGACGTATATACGCGAGGATAATACCCCACGTATATACGCTAAGCCTCAATTGTAACCTGAACAAGTTATAAATCGGAACCATGAAAATCACTGCAATATGACATATTAAAGCTACACATGATAGCAATATGAATGACAGGAAGAAAATGGCAGCTGAATACAATACAGATAGAGTCATGGAGTAACAGGAATAAAGGAGAAATGAGGGTACCAGAATGAAGAGAGGGAGACAGTATCCAACTCCTCGTAATGTGTACCAACTCATCGAACACCTGCACAATGAGACAATCGTCCAATAGCTGGACGTACAAATCCAGGGTCGTCAGAACGCGACCATAATGAGTGTGTGTGTAAAGGGAAAGAACTCGTGCGGAAGAAACAATGTGCATAAATAGTAGTAAGAGCAACAGTAAATAGAAAGGCTAAATAACAAGATAAATAGCTGAACAGTAATACACATGATAATAACATGAATAAAGGTAGAATATAACTGGCACAACTGTAAATATGCAATTAATGTCAAGGCGTGTAATCTATCACATGTCACTAGGTTGTATCTAAATCTGGTCATGGTTACAATCATATTCCTATCATAGCATACATATACACAGTCAAATGATTATAGTCAGTCACAATACATTATAACAGTTTATTATCATTTATTATGTCAGCGAACACCAATTGCCACTTGTAATAGACGCATCCCATACTACGCCTACTACTCGTGTCAACCGGAGTCCTAAGTTATTGAATTAGTGGAAGAGACTTTGTCCATGCTTTAGGTGGGTCCCGTACATACCCGGACCACGGCCTCAGTTTCCTGGCGCTGAACCAGGCCGTACCGCTAGGTACTCAGTAACAGTAATAGTAACAGTAATCTCACTGTGAAACAGTGGAACAGTAAACAGTACAGATGGGATGCCAGTCATCCCCCAGGAACCCTGCAGTGGAACCCTCAGTCGGCTGCGCAACCTGTATCCTAGGTCCACCCAAAATACAGACGCTGTCTCCTCCATCAATTTCCCCAATCCGGTGTAAGTTGTTCAATTTACATTATTATTTATATCAATCCAGTTAAATCAGTCAATATCTATATCATCTAGAACACTGGACGATACGGTGACAGTAACAATAACAGTACAGTAACAGTCAATCAGTGATCGTATACACGGTAAACAATATCAGTAACAGTGAACAGTAACGGTAACCGTGTATACGATGAGCAATAGGACTGTACCGGGGTTACGGTCATTGATACTTTCCCAGTAACTTTCAATAACATGAATCAATACAACAACCAAAACTAGATAATACTCAATAGCCAGTCTCATCTGGAACCGGTCAATATCTCATATCCATCTGCACTAAAACACAATAGTAACTAATTTATCAACCAACTGCCTCTATACAATCATCATGAACATCAAGTATCAACCTGCACCACTAATCTGGTACAATAAACTATCGTCTCAATATATCAATAATCAGTCTCTCCCTATCAATCTATTCTGATCTTCAGGCCATCGATATATATATAATCTCTGAGTCGTCGATATATCCAACTCTCAATAACTGAAATACTACATGTTCTGGTACATATAATCAAATCCTTATATTTCAATTCGATCAAGATTATCACACACTCTCACTCTATCAAGGTCATCATAAGATCCCAAAGTCAAGTAACATATCAGATATATATCTAAGATCTATCAGGTTAGGTCAATCCAACCAACATCTATTCCTCAAAATCATATTCATCCATCTATAGCCAATATCATAACTCAAGGGTAAAGTCCTCAATCCATAAAGAAAAAGTATGAGTATCCTAGTAAATCAACACACAGAAGAAAATGCAAGACCTAATCTGCCGCCCAATCCATCATACAGTAGTTCATATCCATCATTAGCTTTATCTCACCAAGAGGCCCTTTCAGCAAATATTTTAAAGGTAACCAGCACCATGAACAAGTGAAGTTTTCCTCCTGATGTAGTAGTTGACCTTAAACCCAGACTATTGGGATGACACCCATCAACTATAACTGGGTCCAGAAAGTTAACACCATGAAGACATTTGGTTGAGATGAGGCCTAGACTGCTGATAAGTGATGACAAAGAGCATCATATGATCCATGCCTAACAATGTTTGTATCTCCAATATCCTAGTAAGTGCCATATAACTGTAGTAGACTCAATCAATTCTATAATCACAAATTGGATGAGTTAGTTTGTCAACATTTCTCTCCCTATTGTGCATCTAGGCTCTAATATCTGACCACTTCAACGAATGCACAACCCTGTAAGCCTAAGTTTATACAGACTGAGAAGTGATCCTCTACTGTTGGGCCTTTCTCATCTAGGGAGATCAACCACTTCTCTAAGAAGAGCAAGAAACTTAATGTCAGCACTTTATTTTCTGGCAATGCACCCAAGTAATGTGACAGTTCGGCTCCAGTGCATCATTTCTAACTAGGATACTCATACTTCTATATATCAAAGTGTGACTCGAACATCAAAAGACTAATTTTCTTTTGCCAATATCAACAAGCATAGCTTATTAGTATCAAGCATCACTTCACTCTATACTTCAGTTGTCCAGTCACTTTCTTTAAATCAGTCTACCATACAATAAACTAGCGTACAGGGCATAAAAGGCTACATCACAAATAAATAATAATGTGCATATTCTTAAACAAAAGATTCCCTGGGTAAAATTTCTAAGGCTGGAAGGGCATGCTAGGGAACTATACACAAAGTGCCGCTAAGACTATGTTCCTTTACAAAAATCTCCTTCCCCCGAGAAATTAGCATATGCCATGAAAAAATCAAGTGCTAACACACTGATATTTCAATTAGTCACAACAAATATCACTTATCAAAGGGTAAGGTAAGGTTAGGTGCACAGAAAAAGGAAGGTCACATTTGCCAATGAGACAAAATTTTCACAAACTTATTGACCAAGATATGAAATAAGATAATTAAACATCCCTAGGAGCATGAAATTAATAATAAAATTAGACATGGAACTAAGTAGCTGCATTATAATGAAACCATCAGACTAGGTAGGAAGCATCCCCCCACGCACACACCAGTACATGCAAGCATGTTAATATAACACAACCAAATACATATATACAAAGAGGGGGGAGATGACACTCACCCAACGCAACGAGGTGACTTGCGGCGCGCCGACGGAGGCTCCGACGGAGGCGTCCGGGGCCGCGGAGGGTATCGTTGGATAGAGCATCTCACCATGAAGGGCGTAGGGTACGTTCGCGCTCGCCGACGGTGATCAACGGCATCCCGCGGAGAGCCGGCAAAAGATTCGAAGTAAGATGCTTGGGCTTGGCTTGACTTGGGAGTGTTCATGGCAAAGCGGCTCCTCAACAAAAAAATTAACAATATTAAAATAAACATTGAATTAATAATCTCAAGCCTAAAAACCAAAACATTTCCAACAACAATAATCTGTTCAAAAGAACAAGTGGGGTGTTGGTGTTCGGCTGTACAAAAAATGGCCGTGACAATGGCGTGGGCGATGGGTGGTCGGCAAACTCGCGGAGGTGCTGGGGGCAAACCTGGGCACGACCAATGGCAGCCACGGGGAGGGCTGTCGTTGCGCAAGGTGATGGAGCCCGGGGCTGATCGACAGAGGGGAGATCCGGCGGGTGCTCGCGCCATGGAGGCGAGGGGCTGGATCTGCGGGTCGCCTGGCCTGCTGTCGAGGTTGCGCGGGTGGAGGAGGAGCAGGCCATGGTGCTGCTGGGACTGCCGTGGCTGTGGGCTCGGCCTGGAGCTCGCGCACGCAGGGGCTGCTGGATGGGGGTGGAGGTGCGGCAGCTGGTTGGGATTTGAGGAGAGGATTAAGGGAGAGAAAATCATGGATTAGGTTGGGATTTGAGGAGATTATGGGGATTTGATTAGGATCTGATCTTGTAGGTTTGGGTTGTGGGTTTGGGTTTATCGGGTAGCGGGTTGGATCCAATGGGTTGGGGTATAATCTAATGGGTTTGGGTTTAGAGGGTAATATGATAAAGGGTATAGGTTCACTAATGGTTATTGGGTTATGGGTCACCAAGTAAATGAATAATGGGTTTCGGGTCACCAATGCGTATTGGGTCTATGGTGTAATGGGTATAGGATCCAGGGAAAGGCATGAATAAAATCAAGGAAAGAAATAATGCTACTACTAAAATATAAACATACCAGCTATAATAATAGTAGTCATAATAATAATAAATACAAAATAGTATTAATAATGAATTCAATAACTCTTACTAAAAATAATAAATAATAATTAACAACGAAATGAAAATAGAAATATCCACTACCAATAATATCAATCAATAATAGTAATAACAATAAATAATAATAATCTTAATGAAATAATGGGAATACTAATTAGTTAACAATTAATAATAATAATGGTTAATATAAAACTAATAGTAATAAGTAACTAAAAATATCGATACTTAAAATGGTAATAATATTTAAAGCTAAAATACCATTTATTACCTTAAAATAATTTCCATATTTAATAATAGTAATAATCACAAGAAAGAAAATAATAAATTAAGTTGATTAAGAAAATAATCTGTAAATCAAAATATACTTTAGGAAAATAAAAATACTGTGTTTCTAACTAAGGATCTTACACTCTACCCACCTTAATAAAAATTTCGTCCTCGAAATTTCAATAAAGCGGGGAATGGTAAAAGAATCAAGGTCAAGAAGAAACAAACAAGCTTCAAACAGGGAATGATAAAAGAATCAACAATCAAGAGGAAATACAAACAAGCTTCCACGTCGCCTCGTTCCCACGATTCCGCTACGCGCTCTGATCTCTGCTACCAGTTTCAACATGGAGTAACCGATCTCAAGAGATAGAATCAGGAGGAATGAATAGGAAGGAAGGATGAAATCAAGATAGACATCCAAATCACTCTAATTGAAGTGTTGGAATCATGAATATCAACAGATCAAGAACGGAATTCCAAAGGGAGGACGATCAATTTCCGAATGGAGTTAATATTATCATGTGAATAGTATATGTATATTGCAGTGTCAACATAACTTCTCAGGTTACAGGTAGGAACTAGGTTCTCTTTTATGTCGAACCTAGGCTCTGATACCACTCTGTAACGCCCCGATCCTAAAGATACGGAGTCGTTATGGCGACGTATATACGCGAGGATAATACCCCACGTATATACGCTAAGCCTCAATTGTAACCTGAACAGTTATAAATCGGAACCATGAAAATCACTGCAATATGACATATAAAAGCTACACATGATAGCAATATGAATGACAGGAAGAAAATGGCAGCTGAATGCAATACAGATAGAGTCATGGAGTAACAGGAATAAAGGAGAAATGAGTGTACCAGAATGAAGAGAGGGAGACAGTATCCAACTCCTCGTAATGTGTACCAACTCATCGAACACCTGCACAATGAGACAATCGTCCAATAGCTGGACGTGCAAATCCAGGGTCGTCAGAACGCGACCATAATGAGTGTGTGTGTAAAGGGAAAGAACTCGTGCGGAAGAAACAATGTGCATAAATAGTAGTAAGAGCAACAGTAAATAGAAAAGGCTAAATAACAAGATAAATAGCTGAACAGTAATACACATGATAATAACATGAATAAGGTAGAATATAACTGGCACAACTGTAAATATGCAATTAATGTCAAGGCGTGTAATCTATCACATGTCACTAGGTTGTATCTAAATCTGGTCATGGTTACAATCATATTCCTATCATAGCATACATATACACAGTCAAATGATTATAGTCAGTCACAATACATTATAACAGTTTATTATCATTTATTATGTCAGCGAACACCAATTGCCACTTGTAATAGACGCATCCCATACTACGCCTACTACTCGTGTCAACCGGAGTCCTAAGTTATTGAAATTAGTGGAAGAGACTTTGTCCATGCTTTAGGTGGGTCCCGTACATACCCGGGACCACGGCCTCAGTTTCCTGGCGCTGAACCAGGCCGTACCGCTAGGTACTCAGTAACAGTAATAGTAACAGTAATCTCACTATGAACAGTGGAACAGTAAACAGTACAGATGGGATGCCAGTCATCCCCTAGGAACCCTGCAGTGGAACCCTCAGTCGCTGCGCAACCTGTATCCTAGGTCCACCCAAAATACAGACGCTGTCTCCTCCATCAATTTTCCCAATCCCGGTGTAAGTTGTTCAATTTACATTATTATTTATATCAATCCAGTTAAATCAGTCAATATCTATATCATCTAGAACACTGGGACGATACGGTGACAGTAACAATAACAGTACAGTAACAGTCAATCAGTGATCGTATACACGGTAAACAATATCAGTAACAGTGAACAGTAACGGTAACCGTGTATACGATGAGCAATAGGACTGTACCGGGGTTACGGTCAATGATACTTTCCCAGTAACTTTCAATAACATGAATCAATACAACAACCAAAACTAGATAATACTCAATAGCCAGTCTCATCTGGAACCGGTCAATATCTCATATCCATCTGCACTAAAACACAATAGTAACTAATTTATCAACCAACTGCCTCTATACAATCATCATGAACATCAAGTATCAACCTGCACCACTAATCTGGTACAATAAACTATCGTCTCAATATATCAATAATCAGTCTCTCCCTATCAATCTATTCTGATCTTCAGGCCATCGATATATATATAATCTCTGAGTCGTCGATATATCCAACTCTCAATAACTGAAATACTACATGTTCTGGTACATATAATCAAATCCTTATATTTCAATTCGATCAAGATTATCACACACTCTCACTCTATCAAGGTCAATCATAAGATCCCAAAGTCAAGTAACATATCAGATATATATCTAAGATCTATCAGGTTAGGTCAATCCATCCAACATCTATTCCTCAAATCATATTCATCCATCTATAGCCAATATCATAATTCAAGGGTAAAGTCCTCAATCCATAAAGAAAAAGTATGAGTATCCTAGTAAATCAAACACACAGAAGAAAATGCAAGACCTAATCTGCCGCCCAATCCATCATACAGTAGTTCATATCCATCATTAGCTTTATCTCACCAAGAGGCCCTTTCAGCAAATATTTTAAAGGTAACCAGCACCATGAACAAGTGAAGTTTTCCTCCTGATGTAGTAGTTGACCTTAAACCCAGACTATTGGGATGACACCCATCAACTGTAACTGGGTCCAGAAAGTTACACCATGAAGACATTTGGTTGAGATGAGGCCTAGACTGCTGATAAGTGATGACAAAGAGCATCATATGATCCATGCCTAGCAAATGTTTGTATCTCCAATATCCTAGTCAGTGCCATATAACTGTAGTAGACTCAATCAATTCTATAATCACAAATTGGATGAGTTAGTTTGTCAACATTTCTCTCCCTATTGTGCATCTAGGCTCTAATATCTGACCACTTCAACGAATGCACAACCCTGTAAGCCTAAGTTTATACAGACTGAGAAGTGATCCTCTACTGTTGGGCCTTTCTCATCTAGGGAGATCAACCACTTCTCTAAGAAGAGCAAGAAACTTAATGTCAGCACTTTATTTTCTGGCAATGCACCCAAGTAATGTGACAGTTCGGCTCCAGTGCATCATTTCTAACTAGGATACTCATACTTCTATATATCAAAGTGTGACTCGAACATCAAAAGACTAATTTTCTTTTGCCAATATCAACAATCATAGCTTATTAGTATCAAGCATCACTTCACTCTATACTTCAGTTGTCCAGTCACTTTCTTTAAATCAGTCTACCATACAATGAAACTAGCATACAGGGCATAAAAGGCTACATCACAAATAAATAATAATGTGCATATTCTTAAACAAAAGATCCCTGGGTAAAATTTCTAAGGCTGGAAGGGCATGCTAGGGAACTATACACAAAGTGCCGCTAAGACTATGTTCCTTTACAAAAATCTCCTTCCCCCGAGAAATTAGCATATGCCATGAGAAAAATCAAGTGCTAACACACTGATATTTCAATTAGTCACAACAAATATCACTTATCAAAGGGTAAGGTAAGGTTAGGTGCACAGAAAAAGGAAGGTCACATTTGCCAATGAGACAAATTTTCACAAACTTATTGACCAGGATATGAAATAAGATAATTAAACATCCCTAGGAGCATGAAATTAATAATAAAAATTAGACATGGAACTAAGTAGCTGCATTATAATGAAACCATCAGACTAGGTAGGAAGCATCCCCCCACGCACACACCAGTACATGCAAGCATGTTAATATAACACAACCAAATACATATATACAAAGAGGGGGGAGATGACACTCACCCAACGCAACGAGGTGACTTGCGGCGCGCCGACGGAGGCTCCGACGGAGGCGTCCGGGCCGCGGAGGGTATCGTTGGATAGAGCATCTCACCATGAAGGGCGTAGGGTACGTTCGCGCTCGCCGACGGTGATCAACGGCATCCCGCGGAGAGCCGGCAAAAGATTCGAAGTAAGATGCTTGGGCTTGGCTTGACTTGGGAGTGTTCATGGCAAAGCGGCTCCTCAACACAAAAATTAACAATATTAAAATAAACATTGAATTAATAATCTCAAGCCTAAAAACCAAAACATTTCCAACAACAATAATCTGTTCAAAAGAACAAGTGGGGTGTTGGTGTTCGGCTGTACAAAAAATGGCCGTGACAATGGCGTGGGGCGATGGGTGGTCGGCAAACTCGCGGAGGTGCTGGGGGCAAACCTGGGCACGACCAATGGCAGCCACGGGGAGGGCTGTCGCTGCGCAAGGAGATGGAGCCCGGGGCTGATCGACAGAGGGGAGATCCGGCGGGTGCTCGCGCCATGGAGGCGAGGGGCTGGATCTGCGGGTCGCCTGGCCTGCTGTCGAGGTTGCGCGGGTGGAGGAGGAGCAGGCCATGGTGCTGCTGGGGACTACCGTGGCTGTGGGCTCGGCCTGGAGCTCGCGCACGCAGGGCTGCTGGATGGGGGTGGAGGTGCGGCAGCTGGTTGGGATTTGAGGAGAGGATTAAGGGAGAGAAAATCATGGGATTAGGTTGGGATTTGAGGAGATTATGGGGGATTTGATTAGGATCTGATCTTGTAGGTTTGGGTTGTGGGTTTGGTTTATCGGGTAGCGGGTTGGATCCAATGGGTTGGGGTATAATCTAATGGGTTTGGGTTTAGAGGGTATATGATAAAGGGTATAGGTTCACTAATGGTTATTGGGTTATGGGTCACCAAGTAAATGAATAATGTTTTCGGGTCACCAATGGGTATTGGTCTATGGTGTAATGGGTATAGGATCCAGGGAAAGGCATGAATAAAATCAAGGAAAGGAATAATGCTACTACTAAAAATATAAACATACCAGCTATAATAATAGTAGTCATAATAATAATAAATACAAAATAGTATTAATAATGAATTCAATAACTCTTACTAAAATAATAAATAATAATTAACAACGCAATGAAAATAGAAATATCCACTACCAATAATATCAATCAATAATAGTAATAACAATAAATAATAATAATCTTAATGAAATAATGGGAATACTAATTTAGTTAACAATTAATAATAATAATGGTTAATATAAAACTAATAGTAATAAGTAACTAAAAATATCGATACTTAAAATGGTAATAATATTTAAAGCTAAAATACCATTTATTACCTTAAAATAATTTCCATATTTAATAATAGTAATAATCACAAGAAAGAAAATAATAAATTAAGTTGATTAAGAAAAATAATCTGTAAATCAAAATAAATACTTTAGGAAATAAAAATACTGTGTTTCTAACTAGGGATCTTACAAGAGTCTTGGTGGTTGTAATCCCTACTTCAAGAAGAAGGTTTTTAGTGGATTTGCAAATCCTAGAGGAGACATCTAGGTGGTGGATGCAGGGGAGTTTCCCGAACCACCCTAAAATTACTTACATTCTCTCTGCTATTACTATTATATTTTATATGTTGTGCATTTACTGTTATATAATTATTTTCTGCTCTCTGTTGATTCTAGCACCCATCCTACCATCAGACTGGGTGTTTCTTCCAGTCTGTCTAATTTTACAGTTTGTCTTATAACTTACATATTTAATTTTTATTACCCTTGACCCTATTTACCCCCCTCTAGGGTCCAAAAGTAGAAAAGCCCTAGAGTATTAAAAAAATTCTTGAGTAGTAGACAAAATAATAGAATAAAATGATAAAATATTAGAGAAAGTGGATAGAATATTTGACAAGGTGACAGAATATTTAGCAAGGTGGACAAAATATTTAAGATAGTGGACAAATATTTTGAGAAGGTGGACAAAAGTTTGGAGAACGTAAACAGAATGTTAGAGGTGTACAGAATTTATAAGTTAAAGATAACTAAACAAATATTTATATTTTATGAATAATTTTTTAATTATAAATAAATTGCTAATGGCAATCTCTGGGGGAAATTCAATGCGCATTTAGCATCTATTGAGGGTGGACAAAAATATAACATCTTGTAAAAAATATTCCTGAAAAAATTTATCAATGCAAAAAAAAATCATCCATCTTGAGGTGGATAGAAATTAGAAGAGAGTAGACAAAAGAAAGTCTCCAAGCCGGCCAACACGCCTAGCTTGTGACGAGCATTAAATGCTCATCACGCTGACCACTCAGATCAACCAGATAATGCATCTAATTAAGGGCAACACGGGCATTAAAAAATTGAGTGGGGGCAAGGACCTGCACACACAACAAATTGGGTCAAGAGCTTTTTCACTAGGTTTCAAACTATGGAGAGTTTTTCACATAACAGTATTATCCCAGAGGCCTAAAGAAAAATTTCCCAACTATCAGTGTTATGCTATTGTGAGTGTATGGGAGAATTTAGATATAATAGGTAAGATTAGTTAAAGGTTTTTTTTCGTAATTTTTGAAGTCAAATAGAGTCTTGTTAATATTTGTTGGCCCAAAGGCCTTCCACCCTAGTTTTGTTGATGATTAACTCATGTAGTTATGTTTACTAATAATCTTGTGTTGTTTAAGTTTCAGATCATTAACCAAGATATTAGTTGGTGATTGCTTCAAAAAGATGAGTTTGGAAGCCTTCACATGGTGATTCCGGTGCGAGCTTCAAGTTTACTCATTTGCACTCGGTGGATCACGGTTTGGGATCGAGTCGACTTGAAGATGGAAGATCGTCAAGAAGACTTAGGTATCCTAGTTTAGTGTTTAGTGTATTTAGATCCATTTGTAAAGCTTAGAATAGTTGATATGCTCAAGTGCACACACACACACAAGTTTCATGTTTTGGATTTGGTTTTCATGAATAGTTTGATCAAAACAAGTTTACATAGTTTATAGGTATAATAGATGTATTCTAGTTTACCATACATGCTTTACACTTCCTATACAACTTATTTTGACTATCTTATTCATGTATTGAAAAATCAAGTTTGATAAAAATACTAGTGTTGTTTTGATAAAATTTGCAAGACTCAAAATGAATTGATATGATTAATTTATGTCTTAAAATTTTTTAACACTTGTTTGTGTTTTAATATAAATGTTAAAACAAGTTTTGTGGATTTTTAGAAGACTTAAAAGATTTTTCAAAATTTTTTAAACTGTTTTTCTGACCCAGATTTCTATTCCAGGCTTCAACCAGTCGACTACTCACTGACCAAGTCGACTTGGGATGAAGTCGGCCGACCGAGTCGGTCGACCGACGTGCACAGATCTTGCACGTTTGGCAGACACTGGACGGTCGACCGTCAGGGTCGACCGGGTCTAAGAGATCTGCTCTCTGTTTGTTGTTTGGGTCGACCGTAGCCGGTCGACCGGGTTTGCCCACGTCATAAATATGACTGTTGGCGGTCGACCGAGCGGTCGACCGCCAAGCCTGTCAGGCTGCCACATCAGCCTAACGGCTAGTTTTCTGTTTGGGCTATAAATACCCCATCTCTTGGGGAGTTTTGACAAGAGTTTTAAGAAGAAAAATTCAGTGTTTCCCAGAGTTTAAACAAGTTTTCAAAATAGTTTTTGTGCTAAAAAGATTTTCATCTTTATTGTTTTGATTTTTTGGAAAATCAAAGAAAATAGGAATTTGGGATATTTGTGTTGGTTTTCATTCTCTATCTTTTACAAGAGTTTTCCCAAGTATTTTCTTTGTTGCTTGTCCAAAAACACCTTGATTCCACACTTGAGCTTATCATCTATCCTATTCTATTAGGATCTTGTTTTTGTGGAAAGAAAAAGGAAAGAGGTTTGTGGTTGAGACATACCACTTGTAGTAAACCCTTGATTTCTTGGTTGCTCCCTCTTTGGTAGAGGTTGAGGTTGTGTAATTGGGTGTTTGGTTTGCTCCCTCTAGTGAGAGGTGGAGTTTGTTTTGTAACCCTCTTCGGTAGAGGTGTTGGTTTGTTGTATTGGCTACGGGCCTACCCCTCGGCTGTGAGGCGGTGTTTGAGAGAGGAGTTCGGTACTCCTTGTGTTGTAACAAATCCTCTTCGTAGAGGTTCCCTCGGTGGGAGATAGTAGATTGGAAATCCTACACGGTGGTGTAGGCGGGGATGTAGAGCTAGGGGCTCGAACCTCGAAACATATCTTGGCCTTTGCGTTTGATCCATTGTCTCTCAACTCTCTCTCTCTCTCTCTCTTTTATTTTGTGCAAAGCATCATCATTGTTCATATCATACATTGCTTGTATTTGTGCCTTGCATATATTCATATTATATCATCTTATATGCTTGGTTGTTTGTGTGGTGCCTCACTTGTACTTAATCAACAAGAGCTTCACATAGCACCTCAACCCATTCAAGGGGAATCAAGAGGAGTTAGTCCGAGCCCTTCAAGGGGAATTCGGCTACACTTGTTGATTGTATTAAGTGTGGTTGCAAGATTTGCATTAGCTTCCGCATTTAGCGCATTGAGTTCACTAGATTAGCACGTACACCTATTCACCCCCCCCTATAGGTGTTTTTTCAATTGGTATCAGAGCTAGTGCTCCTGATACTTAGGCTTAACATCTAGGAGTGAGATCCATTTGTTTGCTAATCTATTGTTTGCATTTTCTTGTTTGCACACTCATATAATTTACCATGGACTTCATGACCCCACCTAGTTTTGACCCTTCCAACATTCTTGTTTGGAAGACTAAGATGTCCATTTATTTACAAACCCTAGGTTACAAGGTTCACCTTGCCATTACCAGGAATCCTTCCTTAGTAATAGCAATCATAAGGGGCCAATGCACAAGCCCTAGAGGCCATTAGAAGCACATTATCTAAAGATTATCTTATACGTGTTCTAACATTGATTCCGCCTTTGTAGTGTGGAATTTGTTGACAACACACCACCAACACCTCCAAGCTTCAAGTGCAAATCCAATAAGAAGAGGAATCTAGTGGAGAATCTGAGCCACAACAATGCTATACGGTCCAAGGAATGACTCCCTTGAGGTACACTCGGAAACCCACTTAGATGATGATGATGATGCTAGTTCTTCAAATGATTATATTGATCCCCATGCTTTGAATGAAGAACTTTCTATTGTTTGTGAAAAATTGATTGAAAAATATAAGATTTTGAAAAAGAAAAGTCTAGGTATTGAAAAGAAAATAAGTTTGCATTCTAGACTTGATATTATTTTGCAAGAGAAGAGGAGATTGCTAATGAAAGGGATCTTAAAATCTCAACTTGATCTTGCACTTAAAGAAAATGAATTTTTGAAAACTAAAATGATTGTGAAACTCTTTTGAAATAATGATGTTTTGTCTTCAAAATTGAATTTGTTTTAAGAGATAATGATTCTTTAGAAAGAGAATTGATTTTATTTCACAAAGAATTAGAAATTTGTTTAAATAAAATAAATCTTTAAAAAATGATATTTTTCACATGTTTGCCATGCTAGGGTAGTTCCATCTAAATCACCTATTGCATGCCCCACTTCTTCTTTAATTAACAATGATATATCTTTGATTAAGAAGAGTGTAGATTGTTGGGCTCCACTTTGAGCCAATGTGTAGAAGGGCATACACGTTTGAAACTTTGTTCGAAGAAACAAATTTCATCTATTATTCACGCACACCCTCCACGGCATACACATGCTCCTCACGGACACCATCACACTATGTATGCTCATGTGTAAACTTGTACACATTGTGGACGTAAGGGCCACCTTGCTAAATTTTGCTTTGATAGATTACATAATGTAAATTTAGCAAATAACTTTGTTTGGGTTAGAGAAGGTACTAACCCCCATGGACCCAAAAAGATGTGGGTACCAAAGACCACCCCTAGAGTTTTTGATGTAGGTGTGGGCTCTCGCATCACGTGAGAGTTGCCGTACCTTGGAGTGGATCGTTCCGTACTTAAAGGAAATCATTGGATGCATCACTTTTCAAGGAAGTTTGGTGGAGGACCACCTGGTTTTGGAAACTAGAGCGGTGCCCTCCTTGGTTTTGGTATCGAATCTCTAACTCTTATGTTTACATGCTTTCCATGTTTTATCTTTCGCAGCATGTTTTGATGTTGTTGATTACTATGAAAATGCCATGCTTATTAGACTTTGTGATATACATGTTAGTTATTTTGAGACACCCATATTTATATGGGATAAATTCTTTTGTTTTCCCTATTTGGTTGATATGGCGTATATCATAGTTCTAATAACTTGTGGATTTTCTTAATAATCATGTTTTTATTTATCATGTTGATTTTTATCCCGTTTTATGCTTCATGATTGGAATATGTGTTTAGATGTTAGTTTTTCATAAGACTAGGATTTATACTTGCGCATATAGTTGCCCAAAATAAATCTATATATGTTTGGGCTTGATTGCGTATTTGAACCCATTAGATGTGCTAGTATAGTCTAGTTTGATGATTCATACATTTTAAACTTGTATTCCTATTTGTGTATTTGTTTTATGATCATGAGTTTTCATTTCATGTATATGTGTAATTTTGCCAAACTTTAAGATATACATGTATACCCTTGAGTCTTTGCCTTTCATGCAAATATATATATATATATGGACTCATTGTGTTTAGGAATATGTATGTTACTTATTATGTTGACAATTCATACATATACCTTGAAATGAAATTTATTTTGTGAAATTTAGAGTTTTTTCTTGATTTCGTGTTTATTTGTTTAACTTCATGTATATGTCCATTTTATCCAAATTATTGTTATACATATACATTCTTTTGAGCCACGTGCCTTAATGCATATATCTTTGTGGACTCGTTGTGCTTGGATATGTATGTACTTTAATTTGTATAGGACATACATATACCTTGAAGATTAAATTTTGATGATTTTCATGTTTTCTTGTTTCCAGGAATTTTGAGCTTAATTGAACATTTCATAATGCCATGTCACACATTACTTGTACACTCACCATTTTTAAAATATTCTCATGAGTATGTTTCATGAGCATGTATGGACTTTATTGAATATTGAGTGTTTTTAAGTGCTATGTTTTTACATATTTTATGAAAATTATTTTATTCCTTACTTGAAGGATTTCGTACTAGTATAAAAGATTTTCCATTTAACTAGTTACGTATTCTTCATTTTGGTAGAGTTTTTCAAACAAAACTTATTTTCAAATCCATTTTTGAAAACCCCTACCTCAATGGGAGGTTGGATGGGAGATCATGTTCATGAATGCTTTAAAGTGAAAATCATTTAAAACTTGAACCATGATTGGGAGGTAGTATATGATGTATACACGTGAACTTATTGTTATGTCAATTGGTATCATTTAACTCTTTCAATTGATTATTTTGATCTTTTTGTATACTCATATGATTATTGTGTATGTATATCTTCATTGGTATCATCTATAGTGATTGGTACTCTTTCTATTTCATACACATATACTTGTTTTTATTTGTGCTATTATATTTCTATATCTTGAGCACAAATTTTGTTTATGCTAGAGCTTGAGCTTCAACTTTATTTGATTGATTTAGTTTTTCAATTGGTATCTTATTACAAGCCTACCTAGTTTTTTTGTTGGTATTTCATAAAGGGGGAGAAAATTTTTTTTCATATTTCAATTGGTACTTGTATTTCCACTCCCTTACTTTATGATAGAAAATAGTCATTTCAATGTTTATTTGGCTTAAAAAGAAAAATACTATCTTGTGATATCAACATGTCTTGTGTTTTAATTGGTATCTAAAAATTTTGTTTAAAGTAAAATACAAAAGTTTTGATTTATATTGACTATATGCAAGGAGAGCTTAACATCTCTCCACATATAGATTCATGATGATTGTATCTGTATTGAAGAGCTTAACATCTCTTCTTTATGTGGTACACATGTGTGGGGGAGCTTCACATCTCCTCTTATGCATTAATAATGTGTGTTATGTGAATTAGGGCTTCACATCCTCCTTCATGTATGCATATGTGTAGGGAAGCTAACTTAGCGTCTTCCTCTTCATGATGTATATAGCATATAACATTTATTGATCTTTGTTTATTTTCAATTGTATCAAGATGCTTCATTGACATATTTTCAATTGATATCCTAATTGATTGTCACCCCTTATTGACCCTGTTTTTATTCTTTTAGACAAAAAGGGGGAGAACATTATTTTTTTTATTGTCTTGATTGACAAAAAGGGGGAGAAAGATTTTTACCCCTCATTTTATTGTTTTGATTGTTTACCCTTTGTTGATGATTTGACAAAAAGGGGAGAAAAGATTTTGAGTTTATAAGATTTATATATGCATGGTTATGTTTTTTGCATATATTATGTTTATTTAGTTTAATGTTATTGATCTCTAGAACATGATCTCTAGAACATGTTTTGTTTGAATATTTCATTTGATATCTAGGCATCTTGTTTATGCATTGTCTTCATGCATATTTATGTTTTATGCATGAGTTAAGGGGGAGCTTCTTTGAAGCTAACTTTAATCCATGCATATATAACTCCATGAGTTTGTCATCATCAAAAAGGGGATTGTTGGCCCAAAGGCCTTCCACCCTAGTTTGATGATGATTAACTCATGTAGTTATGTTTACTAATAATCTTGTGTTGTTTAAGTTTCAGACATTAACCAAGATATTAGTTGGTGATTGCTTCAAAAAGATGAGTTTGGAAGCCTTCACATGGTGATTCCGGTGCCCGAGTTTCAAGTTTACTCATTTGCACTCGGTGGATCACGGTTTGGGATCGAGTCGACTTGAAGATGGAATATCGTCAAAAAGACTTAGGTATCCTAGTTTAGTGTTTAGTGTGTTTAGATCCATTTGTAAAGCTTAGAATAGTTGATATGCTCAGTGACAACACACACAAGTTTCATGTTTTGGATTTGGTTTTCATGAATAGTTTGATCAAAACAAGTTTACATAGTTTATTATGTATATAGATGTATTCTAGTTATACATACATGCTTACACTTCCTATACAAACTTTTTTGACTATCTTATTCATGTATTGAAAAATCAGTTTGATAAAAATACTAGTGTTGGTTTTGATAAATTTGCAAGACTCAATGAATTGATATGATTAATTTATGTCTTGAAATTTTTATCACTTGTTTGTGTTTTTAATATAAATGTTAAAACAAGTTTGTGGATTTTTAGAAGACTTAAAAGATTTTTCAAAATATTTTTTAACTGTTTTTCTGACCCAGATTTCTGTTCCAGGCTTCAACCAGTCGACTACTCACTGACCAGTCGACTTGGGATGAAGTCGGTCGACCGGGTCGGTCGACTGACGTGCACAGATCTGTGCACGTTTGCAGACACTGGGACGGTCGCCGTCAGGGTCGACCGGGGTCTGAGAGCTCTGCTCTCTGTTTGTTTGGGTCGACCGTGGCCGGTCGACCGGGTTTGCCCAACGGTCCATAAATATGACCGTTGGCGGTCGACCGGGCGTCGACCGCCAAGCCTGTCAGGCTGCCACATCAGCCTAACTGCTAGTTTTCTGTTTGGGCTATAAATACCCCATCTCTTGGGGAGTTTTGACAAGAGTTTTAAGAGAAAATTTCAGTGTTTCTCCAGAGTTTAAAACAAGTTTTCAAATAGTTTTTGTGCTAAAAAGATTTCATCTTTATTGTTTTGGGTTTTTGGAAAATCAAAGAAAATAGGAATTTAGGATATTTGTGTTGGTTTTCATTCTCTATCTTTTACAAGAGTTTTCCAAGTATTTTCTTTGTTGCTTGTTTCCAAAACACCTTGATTCCACACTTGAGCTTATCATCTATCCTATTCTATTAGGATCTTGTTTTTGTGGAAAAGAAAAAGGAAAGAGGTTTTGTGGTTGAGACATACCACTTGTTGTAAACCCTTGATTTCTTGGTTGCTCCCTCTTGGTAGAGTTTGAGGTTGTGTAATTGGGTGTTGGTTTGCTCCCTCTAGTGAGAGGTGAGTTGTTTTGTAACCCTCTTCGGTAGAG